>CATIWF010114787.1:0-23917 GCA_949630135.1 Balakata baccata
TTCATGCTATGTTTCATATCATGGACTTTCATTAATCAGTTTAAGATCTATATCAATTCATATGCAAATGAATACTAATATAATGAAAGTATGTCTTTATGAATGTGTACACTAAGTGCTTGAGGCGATTGCCTTTTGGACACATCTCTAATATAGCTATGAAATCATATTTCAATGGTTCGAACATATTCTTATATAAGGGGCTTGAGTGTGTTCAATAGCCCTACATCTAGAAGAATTCTAGTTCTCCCCATATTAATGGAAGGTGTTGGACTTAATTGTTTATTTATCGAGGGATTTTGTTAATTACATCTCATCATATTATTGCATGCATAACATACATCCATTCATCACATAAACATATATATGATAACTATATGGAATGATTATGGACATTCTAACATCAATCCCTTGAGCCATAGAAGGATTGATTAGGGCTCACCTAGGTAGATGCATTAATTACAATCTAAAATAGAATTCAAAATCCTATTCCAAGTCTTATTATATATTGGCACCACCTCCTGGCTTCTTGCTCCTTGCACTTCAAACCTAATCTAATCTTATGTAATCTAATAACATAATATTAAGATCAGAAAACCTCAAATTTACATTTGAAGGGAATTAAATGAGAAAAGAAATACAAGAGAGTATAGAGAGAGGCGGAGACACGCAGACCCTATTTACCAAATACATAATAAAATCCATACATGCTCAATCACATTGGCTTAGTCTGTAATTATCCATCATGCCATCACACACCTTTAGCATGCATTCTCTAATGCAAAATAAGGTAATTTAGAAAATTAAAATTCAGGTCCTATTTGGCCATATCATGATTTCCTTTTATCATGTAATTTCATTATGGGTTTAATTCCATAATCACATTATCAATTAAAACCAAAATTTTTCATAAATTAATTCCAAATTAAATCACCTTAATTTTGATATCAAATAATTAAACAATTTAATTATTTCATATATGCCTTAATCTAGTCACACTAGAATTAACTTAATTCCATATTGAATCAAATTCAACATTCCTAATAATTCAAGAGAATATATCATTTATCTGAGCATCTATAGATCTGCTCAAGCCAATCCGAAGTACAATCTCGAACTAGCGAACCAATCACAAAACACCCAAACTGAATCAATCAAATTTTGGAATTAAAATGGAATCAAGAGAAATGAAATTAACAATCTAACATACTTATAAAATACCAAAATTTATTCACAAAATCATAATTTTCATGAATATAAAGGTGCTAGAAAATTGAAATTACAAATTAAAATAGAAACTAGAACAAGGCAGTGTCCCGATAGGAAAACTCTTTTTCCGGTCGAGACTTCTGCATTTCTAGAATTCTGAAACTCTTTCAAAACTCCGTTTGATATGTTCAAAATCTAACCAATGTTCTAAACAAGTTTTTGGGTTCATGTGTTTATCAAATAAACAATCATTGTCAAACAGATCATGGAAATCAAGGATTTAATCATATTAAACAATTTAAAACCTTAGTTCTGAAATTTTAATAGGTTATACTATTATGTGTTAGCTTTAATTAGAATTAAGAATTAAATAAATTGGATAAGTATAAAAATAGTTATAGGTTGAATAGTCATGGGAGGTCATACTGCCACTTATTATAAACTATAAATAATTGTTTAAAATAAATTGAGAATAAATATTCTATCAATGTATTAATCAAATGTACTTTCAAATTAGGTTCATAATCAATTGGAGACCCGCAAGAGCCACAAGTTCCATAAATTTGGAGTTGGTAAAACTTCATTAAGGTTTGTATATGGTATATGTGGATTTAATTGAATATTTGATATTTTTGACTACATGAGTCAAATGATGAACCTGTGGCTTATTAATGATGAACCTGTAAGTTGAAGATGATGAATTTGCAATGTGTGGAATTTGTTATGGATGATTATGAATGTTATAGGTCGGTTCCACCTGGGTGAACCCTAAGGTGTTTGTAATGTGATTTTCTTTATGAGTTTTAAATTATATATGTTGAATTATGCCATCAAATAAGAATTGTGATTTTAGATTATCAAAATTTCATAAGATTGTTGTTATGAATTATGGGCTGAAGTTGTCTATTTTATTATAGAAAATTATGAGAAGGATAAGGCCTAATTACTCTAACTAGGACTAGAGCTAGGATAGATGGCATGCCATTGAGGGAGTTTGTGTTAGAGATGTGCCCAAAAGGCAATCGCCTTAGGCCCTTAGTGTACATATTCATAGAGGCATTCTTTCATTATATTAGTATTCATTTGTATATGAATTAATATAGATCTTAAACTGATTAATGAAAGTCCATGATATGAAATATAGCATGAAGGAAATCATGATGGGATCATGATAATGAGATTCCTATCATGTGTAATTATGTTAGTATCTAAATTATCTCTAGTCATAGGATAACAAGACAGGACATTGTTGATTCGGATAGTCTAACACATGTTATATTCCTTGATTAGATCAAGCTGTAGATCTCATAAGTTGTGAGCATGAGATGTTCAAAGTTAACATGTGGATGCTTGCTAAGAGTAGTCAAATACATTGGATGACCTGCTATGAGACAATCATATGGATTATCTATTCAAAAATTCAATGATAGTCTCATCATAGCAATGGTGCATGTATCCTTAGACTTGAGGTACTCAAGGATATCTTAGATACTAATTATGTGCTTTGACTCCATTCCTTGTTGCCTCATAGAGGTCGCTCATAGGGTGGTGATTGGGTACAACTTGAGGTATTCGAAGGTAATTGGGTAGCCAACAGAGGATTCACCGCTTCTGATATAGGGAGAGTATACCTACGGCCTCTTGTTGGGATCATTACTCGAGAATCTCTAGCTAGAGTGGAACTGTCATGAAGATGGTCTTCTGTGACATGTCTAATTGAGTAATGAGTCTCAGTGACAAGATCTAAAATCACTTGGATTAGGTGTGACGTAGTCAATCTAGCGGGAGCTGACATATAGTCCATGCTATAAACCGAGTGGGGCATAGAATGGTGAAAGGACGAGTTGCACATATTGTTGTCTATGGAAAGGTTCGTAGTTAAACCACTGACTTTCCGGTCAATTGGGGATCATGATGAGTTGCTAGATACCGCTCATGATTTACTTAAATTATTTGATAATTTAAGTGGCCAACATAACCCGGAACCTAATGGGTCACACGCTTTGGAGATATAAAGAATGATTAAAATGGCTTTGGATGAAATCCAAAATATGAGAAAATTATTTTAAGTCGATTTGCGATAAGATCGCAGAAAAAAATTTGCTCGGGGGGTTGACGGGCCAGCTGGCCTGGCAGGCAGGCCCAGCACAAGCCCAGGCGGGAGCGTAGTAGCACGCCAATCACCCTTAAATTGGCCAAAATGGCCATGGCACTATTCATGCCTCCTCAATTTCTTCTCATTTCACTTTAGATCCAGTTTTCTGATTTTCTTTTGGATCTAAAAGACCCCAAAAGACATAAAATAGACAAGAAAAATTTTTTAGAGACAACAAGAAAGTTAAAGAGTTTAATTTTCTTCTCATATGTTCACATCATTGCTAGCACTTTGAGGTATGTTCAAGCCATCTCTCTAGTGGTTTCATCCTCTCATCTTCACATGGATATTATTAGAGACAATTCAAGATTGGATTATTGTGGTTTGTACAATCCAACAAGGTGAGAAGTTGAAGAAAAATCAAGAAATTTATAAAGGTATAAATTCTGAATTTTCATTGGTTAAATTAGTTTTAATTGGCACATATATAATCCTTTGATTCGGATTTTGAAAATTTTTATTTTCCGCTGCATAATATTTATGTGATATATGCTCAAAACCTATCAGTTTAGTACCACTTAGGCCTGGAGTTGGCCATTTTAGGGATGAGACCCATATATTGAAGGGTATGTCCGGAGTGGCACCCTCAAAAATATTAAGATAATCTTTTCTTAGGCGGAGTTCCTGAGTGGCTCATAGTAGCCTTAGTGCCCGTTTCCAATTTAGTCCGATTTAGAGTATAAGGGCAAAACAATCATAACATTCTAACTTGTAAGTATGAAGTAAGGCATGATGGAATAATTCATATGAGTTGAAGTATGTTATTCTATATATGAAATATTGTGTGGTATTGTATTATGTTGATACATGTTTATTGGATGGGGAGATACATATGCTCATGCATACATATTTATCTATAAATGTATATATTATTCATGCATACATGAAGATTAAATCTATATGTTGCTATGTACCACTAAGCATTTTATGTTTGGCGTGTGGATGTTAATTTTCCACGCAGATTATGTTAGAGAAGTGCTCTAAAGGCAATCAACTTTAGCACTTATTGTACATATTTATTTAATTAATAAAAGGCATTTTCATTAATTTGGTATTCATTTGATATATGGATTGATAGTGATCTTAAATCAATTAATGAAGTCCTTGATACATAACATAGCATGAAAGAAATCATGATGAGATCATGATAATGAGATTCGTGTCACGTGTAATTATGTTAGTATCTAAATTATCCCTAGTCATAGATTAATAAGATGTGACATTATTAATCCGGATAGACTAGCACATGTTATATTGGATCAAGCAATGGATCTCATAAGTTGTGAACATGAGATGTTCAAAGTTAACATGTAGATACTAGCTGAGAGTAGTCAAGTACATTGGATGACTTGCTATGAGACGATCATATGGATTATCTATTCAAATGTCAATGATAGTCTCATCATAACAATAGAGCAAGTATCCTTAGACTTGAGGTACTCAAGGATATCTTGGATACTAATTCTGTGCTTTGACTCCATTCCTTATTGCCTTATAGAGGTCGCTCATAGGTTGGTGATTGGGTATAGCTTGAGGTATTCGAAAGTAATTGGGTAGACAATAAAGGATTCACCGCTCTTAATAGAGGGAGAGTATACCCACAACCTCTTGTTGGGATAATTACTCGGGAATCTTTGGCCAGAGTGGAAACGTCCTGAATATGGTCTTCAGTGGTGTGTCTAATAGAGTAATGAGTCCCAAGAACAAGATCTAACATCACTTAGGCTAGGTATGATGTGGTCAGTCTAGCAGGAATTGATACATTATCCATACTCTGAACCGAGTGGGGTATAGAATGATGAAAGAATAAATTGCACAGAAATTATCTATGGAAAGGTTTGTAGTCAAACCATTGAATTTCTAGTTTATTAGGGGTCATGATGTGTTACTAGATACCTCTCATGACTTGCTTAAATTAATTGATAATTTAAGTCGCCAACATAACCGGAAACTTAATGGGTCACACGCTTTGGAGATGTAAAGAATGAGTAAAATGGCTTTAGATGAGATCTAAAAATATGAGAGAATTATTTCGAGTCGGTTCACGTTAAAATCACGGGAAAAAATCGCTCGGAAGGGTTGACGGGGCCTGCTGGCCTGGCAGGCCAGCTGGGCATAGCAGCTTGCAAATCCCATTTTTATGGGCCTTAATGGCCTTAATTCCTATAACTCCTCATTTTCTCCTCTCTAAATTTTAGTTCTATGAAACTGATATTCTTTTGGATCTAAAAGACCCCAAAAGACAGAAAATAGAGAAGAAAATATTTTTGGGAGAAGAAAATTTTTTGGAGACAACAAGAAAAATTAAAGAGTTTAATTTTCTCTCAAAAGAACACACATCATTGCTAGCACTTTGAAGCGTGTTCAAGCCATCTCCCTAGTGTGTTCAAGCCATCTCCCTAGTGATTTCATTCTCTCTTATTCGCGTGGATATTGTTAGAGACAATCCAAGATTGGATTTTTGTGGTTTGCTACAACCTAACAAGGTGAGAAGTTGAAGAAAAATCAAGAAATTATTATGGTATAATTTCTGAATTTTACTTTGTTAAATTAGTTTTAATTGGCATAAGTCGATTCTTTTGTTTCAGGTTTTGAAAAATTTTAAATTCCGCTACGTAATATGTATGTAATACATGCTCAAAACCCTTCAAATGACTACGTAATATGTATGTAATACATGCTCAAAACCCTTCATATTGATCAACAATTGATCTTGAGCAAGTCATGAGCGGTATCTACCAACACATCATGACCACCAATTGACAAAAAATTGGTGGTTTGACTATGAACCTTTCCATAAGCAATATATGTGCAATTCGTCCTTTCATCCTCACTATACCCCACTCGGTTCAGAGCATGGTTTAAGTGTCAGCTCTCACTAGATTGACTACATCACATCTAGTCCAAGTGATGTTAGTACTTGTCACGAGACTTATTACTCATAAGAATATGTCTCTAAAGACCTTCTTCGAGACAATCCTACTTTAACCAAAGTTTTTTGAGTAATGATCCCTACAAGTGGCCATGGATATACTTTCCTTCTAACAAAAGTGATGAATCCTCTATTGGCTAACTGACTATTTTCTAATACCTCAAACTATACCCAATCACCATCCTTGAGTGACCCTTAGAGGCAATAAGGAATAGAGTCAAAGTACATGATCAGTATTCAAGATAATTTTGAGTACCTCAAGTCTAAAGATATTTACACCATTACTATGATGAAATTATCATTGACATATGTTTAAAATACCTATATGATAATTTCATAGCGGGTCTCTAATATACTTGACTACTCTAGCAAGCAGACACATGTTAACTCTAAACATCTCATGCTAATTGTCATTCACATATTACATATTATCAAATGTCAAACATATCTTATTACATAGAGAAAACATGTTATCCACCATTATATATATATATATATATATATTACTTGTTATAACTATCATTAACATTTTAAATATTTTCATCTATGAAACATACTCTTAATACATGATATATTATCTAAACTCATATGCATGATTAAAATAAAAACAAAAGTATAAAATAACCAACCCAATAGTCGGGGTTTTAAGTGTCTCATTTCATATGGACTCGGACTCCTTATTCAACTTTAATATCTATTATCTATAAGCTCCAATTCATATTAAATACTTACATCTCGCATCATATCATGTCAAGCACATGTAAATAAATTCACATTACATTATACATTTTTCTTTTAATTTAATTCGTATCCTTTAATTTATTTCCATATTCCTTCTTAAATTGGTTAGCCCATTTCTCATTCTCGGACTATTTGGATAAAGGGTATGAAGTAGGGGCTCTCATACCCGAGCTTGAGCTACTCATTATAATTTCAAATGAAGTGCGCTCATACATGAGCGTAAACTAACTTGACTTAATATTAAATAATTGCTAGCATCTTAGGATCAAAATGTGAAGTAAGAGCATTAATACCCGAGCTTAAGCTATCCTATGCACTATAATTTCAAGTCAAGTATGCTTATACCCAAGTTTAAGGTAACTTGACTTGATATTAAATAATTGCTAGCATCTTAAGATCAAGACTGCTCATACCTGAGCTTAAGCCACCTTGCCCCTATGATGTCATAACTGGTTCAGTACCGAAATCCCCTTAATGGTGCACCATCTATTCTAATCTAGTCCACAAGTAGAGAAACGAGTAATTAGCACCATTAATCATTTATCTTCATCATGTACTTATAATCGTTATACAACTTTCTTTTAACCTGCCCTCTTACATATTCATCATTTAAAGATCCAAGTTCATTGTTTAAAGCTTTCAAGTTTATCTCATATATACATATGATGTTTCATCTTACACTATCATGTGAAATTGGCATACCCAAAACCAAACATGTACCAATTAAACTCATTAACTTGATATCTTTGTTCAATTATCATACCATACATTCATTATATGTCATTCATATCATTAGATTAACAATTGAGAAACTTACCTCTTCAATCAACCTTCTAATACAACATGTGTTGTAATAGTTCTCCTACCATAATGCCTTTAATACTCAAGTTCCCATCTCCTGACACCATTTTATTTCATATGTAACTCATAAGCGTAACCAACTACCATAACAAAATAACTAAAGTTTCTCCTAGGTGGTAATATGACCTTTAAGGACTGTTCTCTCTATAATTTTTTCTATACTTATCTAATTTATATGATTCTTATTTCTAATTAAATTTAATAAATAATAATATGACATGTTAAAATTTCAAAATTTTTGGAGTATTACACAAGTTTTGGTGAAATGTCAAAGTTTGTCCTATTTTTTGCCTTTAGGCAGTTTTGAGGTACGTATTTTAAAAATTCATATCTTACAATGTGTAGACTATATCGTAATTAAACTTTTTAGACACTTAGAATAGACAATTTGAAACATTTTTCATGCTTACCACTTTTATCAGTTAGGTCTCTAAGGTCCTCAATTCATAGAGACAATGTAACTGATCCATTATAGGATAACAACTCAAATAATCTCTATTTTTATGATCATAACTCACAAAATACACAACCATTTAAGGTAAAACTTCTACTGAAGTTTATCTAAGACTTTAGTAGATTCAATCTATAAATAATTCAAAATAAAGACGAAATTGCTACAGTTGCACAAATGCAAGAAAACATCTCAATCAAGGGACAATTATGATTCGTTTCAGTATAACTCAACCTACACAATAGGGATTTATATGAAATTTGGTAGAGAGCTACCGGGCACATAAATCTAAAACTTTTATGTTTTAAGTTTCCTTCAATTAGACCCTTACGATTATCAAAACAAATAAGAACTGTAGGTTATCTAAATGATTTTCGAGTCTAAACCATTCTTACTCAAATGAAGACTACACCAAATCAAATAAAACTCTTCTGAAGGCATATACACAAGACATAAATAAACAACTTCAATGTTTGGTCCTATGGTCATCAAAATCGGAATGCAATATAATGATCCTACACAACTCTAATAGTTCGAAATAACACTAGAGCAATGAAGAGTATATTACTTACCAAGTACAAATTAATTTGGACTAATTTTGATGCAAATCTTGAGTGATAGATTGAAGGAGAGAGGCTGTTGAGTGGGAAGAAGTTGAAGAATGGAGAAAGAGTTGAGAGAATAGTGTAGAACATCATCCTTTTATAGGCCAAAATGGCCACCATTCCACATTTCCCCGATTCTTTTTCATTTTTCTTTTTTTTTTTATTCTTTTTCTTTTCTATCTTTTCTATCTTTTCTTTTCTTTTCTTCTCTTTTTCTTTTCTTTATTATTATTATTATTATTATTATTATTCATTAAAATGCAATTTAATCATGTAATAATAAAAGACTAAAATAGGATAAACCTAAATCTACTTATGGCATTATCTCTTTGGCCATATTAGTAAGAGGCGTATGTCTAAGCTACACAAGGATAGTAGCTTAGGGTTATTTGATTTTGAATCATATGACACATACAAATCTTGCTTATTAGGCAAGTAGGACAAAATTACTTTTTAAGGGAAAGAGTGAACATGCGAATGGGTCCAATACATTATATGGCCCAATATCTATGCACGTTAGAGGTGATTATCCCTACTTCATTACCTTTATCAATGATTCCTCACGATTTCGGCATATGTATCTTATGAGATACAAATTTGATGCATTTGAAAAGTTCAAAGAAATGAAGTAGAGAAATAACTTGGCAAGACTATTAAAACACTAAGATTTGATCATGGTGATGAATACTTAAACTAAGAGTTTTGGGGTTATCTATAGGATAATGGAATATTATCCTAATAGACTCCATCTTACAAGTCACAACACAACGATGTGGCTGAAAGGAGAAACTGAACCTTGTTGGACATGGTGAGGTCTATGATGAGTTTTGTAGAATTCCTTAAGTTGTTTTGGAGATATGCACTAAAGACTGTCATTTATATTTTAAATGGTATCCCTTCCAAGACAATTGATACTACTCCATATGAGATATGGAAAGGCAAGAACCCTATACTACTTTCACACATGAAAGTATGGGGTTGTCTAACTTATGTGAAGTAGATAATGCTAGATAAGCTAGAAGCTAAGTCTGATTGATATCTATTTGTGGGATATCCAAAAGAAACAATTGGATGTCAATTCTACCACACTTAAGAACAAAAGGTGTTTATTTTAAAGCATGCTACCTTATTAGAGAAATAGTTTCTTCTAAAAGCAGATAGTGGGAGCATGATTGAACTTGAAGAAGTTTAAGATGCTTTAGCAAATGCAGATCAATTGCCTAAACTCGAACCTGTTACTCATACAAATGAAGTAATAGTTATACCCTTTGAAACACAAGATCTTTGTAGATCTAGTATAATGCGTTCTGATCTTGAGAGATATGAATTTCTCATAAGGGAATGAATGTTATTTTACTCATAGAGGATGATGAGCCCACTACCTATGAAGAAGTTATGAAGAGTTTAGATTTGACAAGTGGCTAATTGCCATAAAGTCATTCCATGAATGAAAACCAAGTATGGACTTTGGTTAACCCACCCAAAGGGATAATCCCATAGGGTGCAAGTGGGTCTTCAAGACGAAGACCGAAGTAACATTGTTATCCATAAGGCTAGGCTAGTAGCTAAAGATTATTATCAAAGGCAAAGAATTGACTATGACGATACATTTTCTCTAGTAGCCATGCTTAAATCCATTTCAATACTTCTAGCTAGTAGCCATGCTTAAATCCGTTTGGATACTTCTAGTCATTGGTACTCATTATAACTGTGAGATATGACAAATGGATATAAAAACATCTTTCCTTAATGGAATTCTTACCGAGGATGTGTATATAGCACAACCAAAAGGGTTCACATCTAAAGATGGTGAAATGGTATGCAAGCTTTAAAGATCCATTTATATATTGAAGCAAGCATCTCAGAGCTGGAACATTCATTTTGATGAGATAATCAAAGAGTTTGGTTTCACATTATTTGGATGAACCTTGTATTTACAAGAAGGTTAGTAGGAGTGCAATTGTATTTTTTGTGTTGTATCTAGATGACATACTACTTATGAGAAACAACGTGTCAGTTCTTCAAGCTATTAAAATTTATCCATCTAAGAATTTCTCCATTAAAGACCTTGGAGATGCAACCTACATTTTTGGGATAAAAATCTATAAAGATAGATCTAAAAGGTTGCTTGATCTTTCACAGTCAATATATATAGACAATGTACTAAAGAGGTTCAACATCGAGTAGTCCAAGGGAGAATTTATTCTCATGACCAATGGGATCACCCTATCAAAATCTATATGTCCAAAGACAAAAGATGAGAGGACTCGCATGAGTATGATCCTATATGATCCGATTATAGGATCAATCATGTATGCTATGATATGTATGGGACCCGGTGTATCATATGTTTTGAGTTTCACGGGCATCTACCAATTGGAACTTAGTAAGGGTTATTAGGTGGCTGTCAAGAATATCCTAAAATACTTGAGAAAGACTAAGGATGTATTCTTGGTTTACGGAGATGGAGAGCTTATGGTAAGCAGGCATATCGATGCCAACTTACATAGTGACACAAATGATTCAAAATCCCAGTTAGGTTACAAGTTCCCATTGAATGGTGGAGTAGTCAAGTAGAAGAGTTCCAAACAAGAGACGACTACTAATTCCACAAATGAGGCAGAGTACGTTGCAGCTTTCAAGGCAATTAAGGAAGCAGTTTGGATAAGAAAATTCATCATGGAACTTGGAGTGCTTTCTAGCATTGTTGATCTGATACAACTATATTGTGACAACAATAAAGCCAATACACAAGCAAAGGAGCCACGGTCTCACAAAAGATCCAAATATGTGCTCAGACACTACCATGTGATTGGAGAAATCATTAGAGGAATGATGTAAAAGCAAAAAGAGTGCCTACTTATAAGAATATAGTAGATCCATTAACTAAACCACTTCCCTAAACGAAGTATGATTCACATGTACTCACTTATAGTAATAAATATAAAGGCGATTGGTTTTAGTACAAGTGAGAGATTGTTAGTGTTATGCCTATAATTTAGGGCTTAGGAGTTTGCACGAATTAACACACAAGGAAACAAGAAGATTTTAAATCGGGTTTAAAATGAAATAATTATTAAGTTAAAGAATTAAAAAGGAAAAAAAATTTAATTTGGGTCTGAAAGGAAATATTTAGAAAGTCAAAGGATTAGAAGAAAAAGGATGGGACTTAATTAAAAAGAATTTAAGTAAATTATATTATATTATTATAAAAGAAAATAATATTATATTAATGTAGAATTATGTTTATTATTATATTAATATATATATTATTATAAAAAAAAAACAGAAGGCCAAAGTTTTAATTCGCCTGATTTTGGCCCAACACGCCAGTGCAAGGAATAGTGTATTAATTCTCCAGTCAGATTGTTCCCACATATAAATTCAACTTTTCTTTTCAATACCTAATTTTTATTGCAATTACAGTACCTCTAGCCGTCTACATAGAATTCTTTTCCTCTCTTTATTCGTTTTCTTATTCGATTCCCAGACCAAAAATTATTCAATTTCCACTGGAAAATAAGACTTATCAAACAATAATCAAATTTTTGGTATAGTCCACATTACTTGACACACATTCTCTTCATAGTATGTATTTTAATTTCATTCTATGATTATGTTAGGGTTATTGGGATACAGTCATAAGATAAGTTAAAGAATAAAAAATATAGATTATTAATCCATGGTATTTATCTTTCCTGTTAGGTAATGATACGTTTGGTGGAGACAACCACCCCACCAAGTGAGGTTTTAATACAAATTTTAGAGGCTCTAAAATTAAGGTATGTACATATAATCATAATTATTCATTTTTATTGAGTGTTATTGATAATCCATGAATTGATTGAATGAGTTCTACTATGAGCTATGGTATTTATTTATATTGGCATGTTAATAGTGTATGAATGAATTAAAAAAAAAAAAAGAAAGTAAGGTTAATATTATAGTATAATTATGGATTGAGTTCTTCATGATTAATTGGTTCTATAGTGATTAATTTTGATACTAAAATTGTTTAAGAATACCGATATAATTTTAATTTGTCTAGGTATCGTTAAATTATTAGAGATTAATTGTTAAAATAATTTTTGGATGAAATTATGGTTTAATGATACTGAAAATTTGGACATTGAAAAAAAGAAAAATAAATGAAATGAAAAAGAAAAACAAAATGTGGCTGTCCACGTTTTTTTTTTTAAAAAAGAAAGAAATTGAATTTACCAACATATGTTGTTGCCCATTTCTAAAGAAAAAATGTATATATATATATATATATATATATATGAAATTCTTAATATTTTGTATAATTTATGTGTGTATTTTTTATGTCTTAATATGCCAAACATGTCAATCGACATGAGTATGAATTTTTACATAAAGGCATGAATATTGTAAATTGATAATATAAAATGATTTATGATTTTGATAATTGGTTTAAGGCATGAAATTTTTAATATGACAAAGAGATATGTATGATTACTTGAATTTGTGAAAATTATAGAAAATGAAAAAAAATGCTATATGACATGTATTATGGATTTAAAATGAATGAATTATATGATATAACACATCGAATGATGATATGAGTAATAAGCATGTGTATAGATATGAGTTACATGTTTAATGAATTTATATGTTAAATATATTATGGGTGAGATCTACATGTTAGTGACATGGAAATTGTCATAGATTATGATACATGGTTTTTGATGTAAAAGTCATATGATTTATCTGCGGAAAATTTGGAAAAGATATGTGATACAAATTGGATAAACATATTAAGAACTTAATTGTCCATTTCTATATACAAGAATTAGTTAAAGATACATGACATACCATTAAGGGGATTATGGTATTGTAGACTAAAAAGTTAATCAATTCTTTTACTATTTTGTGGTCATGGTGGCTTAGGTCTAGAGAGGGCGCTCCTAATCCCTTTATGCTAGCACTCTTTACTTTTTCATAGTCAAGGTAGCTTATTCCGAGAGAGACACCCTTGACTGCAACCAAAAATAGTTAGTCAATAAGCAGGGGGCTTAGGCACTAGAGTGGGCACTCTTGCTTCACAACCCATATCAGATATTCCATATTTAGAGTCTTAGGCTATTTAATGAAATAAAAGAAGACAAAAACTAGTTAAACAATATATAGAATAAGGAAAACAAAATATAGGTAATGTTTATGGCTTTCGCTTACCAGGTACGTATCCATGTTGTGATTTATAAAATGATAAGCATGATGATTAAATGACTAAAGTATGTATGAGGATAATTGTGAGTGATGTTTAAATGCCATGTCATATATGTGTGCATGCAAGAAATGATTATATATACTACTAAGCTTTCAGCAGCTTAGCATGTGGATTTTCTATATGCATATTGGAGCCACTAGGTAGCAGAAAAGACGAGAGGAAAAGACGAGCATGTCAGAGAAGTCAAAGTCTACTCATGCATAAAATTTTTATTTATGCTCATTCACTTGGAATAGCTAGACAATTATTAAATAAAATTTTATTAATTATTTAATTGGATTTTATAATAGGTGGACAGATTTTAGCCCAGGAACTCATTAATCGATTATTTAAATTATGGATGTGAACTAGAAATCAGTTATATGATATAGGTATATGATATGATATGTATGTTTAGTATGATTAAGTTAAGTAAGATTTGAAAAGTTTTAATTTGGATGTAAAATAATAAGATTTAACTTGACATAGTTAGGTAGCATTCTCCTGCATAATAGGGTTTAGTCTGCTGCATGGGAGGGTGTTACAACTAGAGATGTGCTCTAGAGGCAATCACCATTAACACCTATTATACAAATCAAATAATGAAATCCATAATATAAACATAGCATGAAGGAAACCATAACGAGATCATGATATTGAGATTCCTATCATGTGCACTTATATTTGTATCTAAACTATCCTTAGTCTTAGGATCAACAAGACAGAACATTGTTAATCCAGACAGAGTAGCACATGTTATACTCCTTGACTAGGTTAAGCAGTAGATCTCATAAGCTGTAGACATGAGATGTTTAGAGTTAATATGTGAATGTTTGCTAAAGTAGTCAAGTACATTGGATAACTTGCTATGAGACCATCACATGAATCATCTATTCTATGTCAATGATCTCATCATAGTAATAGTGCAAGTATCCTTAGACTTAATGTGCTCAAGATTATCTTGGATACTGATTATGTGCTTTAACTTCATTCCTTGTTGCCTCATGAGAGGTCACTCATAAGGTAGTGATTGGACATATCTTGAGGCATTTGAAGGCAATTGAGTAGCCAATAGAGGATTCACCACTTTTGATAGAAGAAGTGAATACCCATAGCTTCTTATCGATATCATTACTTGGGAATCTTTAGCTAGAGTAGATATGTCATAAAGATAGTCTTTAGTTGTTAGAAAAGTGCAATAAAGGCAATCACCTTTAGCACCATAAGTACACTTTTCATTGATATGAATAAAGACATTTTCATTTATTAATGTTCATTTATAATATGAAATGATTGGATCTTAAATTAATTAATGAAGTCCATGATATAAACATAGCATGAAGGAAATCATGATGGGATATGAAAGTGAGATTCCTATCATGTGTAATTAATTATGTTTATATCTAAATCATCCCTAGCCATAGGATCAATGAGATGGGACATCATTGATCCGAATAGGCTAGCACATATTTTATTCATTGATTGGATCAAGTAATAGTTCTTATAAGCTGTAAACATGAGATGCTTAGAATTAATAGGTGGATGCTTACTAGAGTAGACAGGTACATTGGAGACCCGCTATAAAATTATCATATAGGTATTCTAAACATATGTCAATGATAATTTTATCATAGCAATGGTGCAAATATCTTTAGACTTGAGGTGCTCAAAGTTATTTTGGATACTAATTCTATACTTTGACTCCATTCCTTGTTGCCTATGGGAGAGGTCGCTCATATGGTAATGATCGGGTATGGTTTGAGGTATTCAAAGATAGTTTGGTAGCCAATAGAGGATTCACCACTTCTGTTAGAAGGAGAGTATATCCATGGCCATTTGTCATGATCATTACTCAGAAAACTTTGGCCAAAGTAGGATTGTCTTGAAGGAGGTCTTCGGAGACATATCTTTATGAGTAATAAGTCTCGATGACAAGTACTAACATCACTTGGACTAGATGTGATGTAGTCATTCTTGTGGGAGCTGACACTTGGACCATGCTCTGAACCGAGTGGGGTATAATGAGGGTGAAAGGACGAATTGCACAGATATTGTCTATGGAAAGGTTCGTAGTCAAACCACTGACTTTCCAGTTAATTGGGAGTCATGATGTATTGCTAGATACCGCTCATGACTTGCTCAAGATCAAGTGTTGATTTGAGTGGCCAATATAATCGAGAACCTAATGGGTCATACACATTGAAGGTGTGAAAAGGAAGTAAAATGGGCCATTGGATTGGATCCAAACAGAAAGAGAAAAATCTGGTCCAAACAGTTCCCTAGTCAGGAATTTTCCATTCCCGATCGGAATGTGCTATTAGACCATAATTACATTTGTTCCTAATCAGGACATGGAATGTCATGATCAAGAACTGCTTGATTTGGGCATTTTCTGACTGGGAAAGGTGTGTCCCGATAGAGACCGATGTCAAAATAGGAAATCTAATATGATTAAGATTCTTTGAGTGAAGGTTCTGAACTCCGATTGCTCTAGGACTATAAATAGTTCCCTTTCTGATGTTTTGAGTGTGCTGCAAACATAAGAACAAAAGGTTTTCATTCTTTTTCTTCCTCTCTTTCACTCTCTCTTGCTAGCACAAGAGTTTGTGGAAAACCCATTAGCCAAAGTGTTTTCTTCTTCGCATCCTTCACGTGGACTTTTGTTATAGGTGATCTAGCAAGGATTACTATGGTTTGTAACAATCTAGTAAGGTGTACAAAGAAAGGAAAGCTTTGATTTAAAAGGTAATCTTCTTCAAACCTTATATTTGGTTAGTTGATTAATGCTACATAGGCGTTCAAATTGCATGGAGTTACAAAATTTTAAATTCCGCTGCATTGTATATGTGATATGCATGATGTAACTCCATCATTAGTGACATATCTGTAAGAGTAATGAGTCTCAAGGACAAGATATAATATCATTTGAACTAGGTGTGACGTAGTTAGTCTAGTGGGAGCTAACATATAGTCCATGCTCTAAATCAAGTAGGGTATAGTAAGGTGAAGGGGTGAATTGCATGGATATTTGTCTGCAGTTAGACTACTAACTTTCTAGTTAATTGGGAGTTATAATGTGTAGCTAGTTATTGCTCATGATTTGCTCGAGATCAAGTGTTTATTTGACCAACATAATTGGAAATCTAATGGGTCACACATATTGAAGATGTGAAATGAGTTTTTGGATTGGATCCGAAACCAAAATACAAAAACCGAATCCAAGCAAAGTAATGAGCGTGACTTGATCTTTTGTGAGCACGATTTGTTTTGCAATTACAAATGGTTGTTTTGCAAGAACAATTGACTTGCGAGCAGAAATGTGCTACTTGCAGTTGGGAAAAGTTTATGGACTGGAACCGCATAGTGTCCCAATCGGAAAAGAGGGTTTCACGATCAAAACCATTCAATGATAGTAGTTTCATGAGCATAAAAGGTGTTTCCCGATTGCAAAAAGCGTCAGTTAAAAAGACCTAATCTAATTAGAAATCGACGAACATGGGTTCCAAAACCCCATTTGTATAGGAGCTATAAATTGTCTCTTTTGAGACCTATTTTGGTGCTGCAATCTCTAAGTTAATAGTGATTATTATCCACCCATTCCCTAAGAAGTTTTCTTTCTTCTCCTTCATGTAGACTTATGTTATATGTGATCTAAGTAAGGATTACTGTGGTTTGCAACAACCATATAAGGTGAAACCGAAGAACAAGTCTCTAATTTCAAAGGTAATGATTTTCAAACCTTATATGGTTAATTAATTACAATAACATAGGCCGATTCCGAATTGGGTTTATAAATAAATTTTTAATTCTTCCGCTACCATTATATGTGATACAATAATGAAACTCAACACTATATATCTATTAAAGCTCCTTTATTGGATAAAGATATTGATGTGGAGAATCACTGCACTTTTGTGGTATAACAACATAAACTTATGCATCTTTTTCTGGATTTTCTTTTTGTTTTCTTAGTTTGGAGTAGATCTTTAGTTAATATTATGAGTTCAAGCTGTAAGGGATTGGGCTATTGCCATTTTTGATAGGCTAAATCAAAAATATTTATCCTTCTTTTTATCTCTTTTGGAATGGGAGGAATGATCTTGTCTGGCAAAAAAAAAATCTTTCAATAATTGGGACTGTTTCTTTAGCTATTAAATTGTTGGCTAAGTAACAGATGGCTAATAATCTTGTTCGAGACCTGTTGTCTCGTCCTCCAGTTCCTCTTGCTTCGCAAAGTGACGTGTACCTCCACTAAACTGGATAAAAATTAATGCAGATGGGGCATTACTTGAATTGCAAAATAAATTTTGAATTAATGGAGTTCGTGGCTTATGACAACATGGGTAGTTATATTGTAGAAGTAAGTATTCTATCTCATGGTTGTTTTGAGCCCAAGATAATGGAGGCCTTATGCATAAGTGAAATTTTTGAGTTGGCTGAAATTGAATCTTGCCTCTGATGTAAGTGTAGAAACTAACTCATAATTGATTATGCAAGCTTTGCAGTTGCCTTCTTCAAATTTTTCAAAATTTGGTAATGATTACAACAGATTGCAAATGTATTCTGAAAAATCTGAATAATGTAAAAACTATGTTAAGAGGCCTACTTACAAAGTTTCTCAATTGTTAGCTGGAGTGATATACAAGCGAGTCGAGTATGGAAGATTATCTTATATCAACAAAGTGGTGGAATCTTAAATCACGACAATGGACCTAAAACAAGTTAAAAAAACAATTGATATGATCAGAATAACTTTTGGGAGTGTTCCAATCCATAAGAGGCAACGTTGGAGCAATGGATACTACAAGCATAAAGTTCAAAATCAAACTTATGAGCCAATGCTACACAAAGAGAAGTCTAAAATTAAGATAAAAGAAGTCCTTTTTGAAGATTCAAGTCAATCTAGTCTAATTCTAAGGTATCCGAATTCATTAAATTAAGTGTGCATATTTGAAGAATTATGTACACTGTATATGTGCAACTTAAGTGATCATGTATGAGACGTGTTTTATGGACAACTTTGGAGCGTGTAAGTATTATTATTTGAGCTTTAGTATATTATTTTTTAAGTATATTCATTTGGTTTAAGTCATATGGGTGGATTTGACTTGGTTTTCTAGTTTTTAGTTTGCTTCTACCTTTTTTTTAACATTTTCGCATAAGGATTGGAATTAGTTGTTTTAAGTCTTCTGTAATTCATTTTCCATTAAGGATTCTGATTCAGTTAGGCTATAAGTACTATCATTAAGCATGTATTATGAAGGTTTTTTTCCCCTCATTGTGAGGCCGCGTCCTCCTTCGAGGATTGATTTTACTTATCAGGTCGTCAGTAGTAACTTGTGTAAAATTTAATTTTATTCTTAAACTCTTTATAAGCAATTCCCTACTGATTTAGGGTGAAGGGTTTTACTTTTAATTGAGTTGAAACAAAAGATTTATATTATATTGATTTGTAGGTTATATAGACTTGATTACAGGGAGTTGTCGTATTTTCGAACGTATTATTTTTTGACACATCGAATGTATTGAAATTCTTCTAATCCTTTATCCTTTGTAACAATAACTATAGCTGCATATGCAAATTTTTAATGCAAAATATGCATCACGTCTCCATATTAGAGATTAGTTGCTTCAAGTCTTTTATAGTAATTCATTTTTCATTAGGGATTGAGACATAGTCTATAAATACTATATTTATTATGAAGCTTTTGGTTGATTGAATGGATTTTTGAAATTTTTCTTATTGTGAGGAAGTATACTCGATTGATTTTACTGATATTTCAATGATTGATTTCGCTTATGAGATTAGTAGTAAATTGTGGGGCGAAATTTAATTCCTATTATGTTCTTTGTTACCAATTTTCCTAATGATTTGGAGTAAAGAGCTTTATTTTACAATTTAGTTAAAATTTTGATAAATGTTGAAATTAATCAAAAATAATTTTTTTCTTTTTAAAATAAAATTTGTAAATAGTGATATGAGGATCGAGTCCACAAATAATTGGGTAATTATTTAGTCTAAATTTTTAGTAAAGCAGAAGTAAAAATTAGGGGATTTTAAAATTGATAAAAGTAAAATGTAAAATAATAGAATCAAATCAATAAAAAATTCTAGCTAGGGTATCTCATTCATACCCTCATGGATATCTTTTTTGTATTCAATGATCAATATATTTAAACCAATTCTGAGATGATATGTGTTTCTTCTTACTTAACCAGAGGTCTCAAGTTCAGTTATGGGTATACAACTACCTTAAAACTCACGAGATAGTGCTTTTCCGTCCTTAATGTCTTATCCGGCATGAATATGATTAATCTCATTGTGTGGTCCTAATTGACTGGCTAAAGATACCTATGATTTAATAAAAAAAAATTTTAAAAAAATGATTTTTCAATTTAAATAAATTGTTTATGAATATTAACAAGTTCTAATATTATGTCTTTCTTTAATTGTAATTTAAATGAAAAAGCTTGCACTTAAATTTTATCTATCAATCAACCTTAAATAAGCTTTTAAGATTTAAATTAACATTAACATTAAGAATTAGATAACCACTAATTCTATTTAATGAAACAAGATCATTTGTTTAAATGAAATTAAATATTTCCATCAACACTTTATAATGAATTAATTCATTAAGAACATTAATTTACTATTCTATTGGATCCATTAAATATGAATGAATTTAAAGAGTCAAATAACATGTATTTATTCATCAACTAAATAAATAAAAGAAGAACAGAAAATATTTAAATATTTAAAATGGAAAAATATTTGAAAAACAATATTCTCACAATTTATTTAAAATCAATCATTGAAAATCTTGTCTAGAAGAATAAAATTAATCACACATGGCTGTAAAAAAAAAAATCTAAAATAAAATAAAAGTGGAGAAAGACTACAAATGATTTTCTCCTTAATTCAACATCTACTTATTAAGGAAAAGTCATAAACTAACTAAATTTTTAGAAGAACTAAATAAGAATTAACTCTACTAATAAAACAACAAATAAAAATGAGGTCACACTAATACCTCTAAGAAATCGGAATTAATATGGACAAATTATCGTCTCTTTATTTCTCCTTTCAATGTTAGCATGCTAGAACCTTTTTCTTTTGATAAATTGCATATAGTCTGGACAATGTCAATTTTTACCTTTTTAACTCCTTCAAATCTTCCAATTTAGCTTTATCTTTCTTTATTTGATAACATTATTCATAAAAACAAAATAGAAGATTAACTTATGCATTATAAATTAATTTTATCTTAAATATAGAGAAATTAAATAATAAATATATATTTAATTTAGCATTTGAATGTACTTAAATTCTAAGAGATTGTCGCATCATTTAGGATATTTTTTTTATTTGATTCAGGGACAAATCTAAAGTGATGCCCCATGGTCCCCTAAAATATTTTCTTATACCCCTTTTGATCTTTATAAATTTGCTTATATATATAATATTTTGCTTCCACTTGAAAAAGTCGAACTTATTTTATACATTTTGTATAATAAACTATTAAAAAAATACAAAGGGATATTTTACTTTTTGGTCTTTCCAGTTTTATTTTCTCTTCCTTTTTTTTTTTTTTATCATAAGCTTTTCTTTTTTTTCTTCACTCACTTTCTTTCATTCTCAATTGCGTATAAAACCTATACCTTTTTTACTTTGATAATTTATTAATATAATTTGGTAGTTTTAATCTTAATGTCATATATTTGTAAATAATATTTCATATTTATATTAGTCATTGATTTGTTTTTGTTCTATTGTTTTCCTTTTTAGAAGACCAGTAATAAATTTTTTACATAGACTTTTATTCCAATGTTATTTAAAATATCTTCTTGAAGTCATTTTTTTTTTACTCTATGGAATTTATGAGATATAATTTTTTAGAGGAAACTATTGTCACGATCACAAAATGGGTATAGAACTCATTATGATCATTTGGGGGCGTTGAAAAGGTAAGTGGACAGAAAAACAAAAGAGAAGAAAGAGTCAGCATTGTGCACAACCCATGCAAGCCGAACGACTCATGTAGGTTAAGGTGGTTGAGTATTGTGCACGACCTGTGCAGGCCACACAACCTATGCAGGTTAAGGTGGTTGAGTGTTGTACACAACCCGTGCTAAGTTATGGAGCTAAAGTGATAAAGTACACGACCTGTGGCATGTCGGGATGGGGGTTTTTAAGGCATTGAGCACGATTCGTACTTGGTGTTAGGTATATAAATACTCGAGTTTCTCCCTCATTCGGTCATAATTTCATTTTCAACCATCCCTACTTGAGAAAAACCTTAGATTCATCATCTTCTTCTCTCTAAACACTAATCCACTCACAATTCACTCAAAACATCTTGGTTTATCATCATTAAAGTGAGTAAAACAACTCTTGGGTATGGTTTGAGGAGAGAGAAACAAGCTTGTGCAAGGGAGAAAAGAAGAACAAAGAGACCCAATACCAAATTTGGCCTTGGAGAGCAATCTAAGGGAATTTTGGTAAGTTTTACACTATGTTAACTTCTTTGATCTATGAATTTATTTGATTTCTCCTTCTTGCCAAAGAAAATTGAAAATCTACCAAAGTTGCGGTTTATGATCAAAATAGGGGTAGGTGGGGAAAGATCTTGAGTTTATAACCTAGTTTTTGGAGCACACCTTTGGGTTGGAAGAGTCTTTATGAGACAAGTTTCAGGTTGAGAGTCTCATTGATGTAAGTCTTCGTGCTAAACGTTATATTCGGTGTTTTAGGCTTAGGTGTTGGAAGGAAGGCAACAAATTCGGAGGGGATACCGAGCTTAATCCGGCATATGGGGATCAAAGAGAACTTTTTGTAAAGGTTTGTACATATCTTCTTTACAATCTTCATAGGTGTATTGTATGAATATCATGTATGCTTGTGAAAATGCTAGAAAATTTGTAGAAATGTTAATTTAAGAACATTAATGGTAGTAATAAATATGATTGTAATAAATGAAATAAAAGGTAGTAAAGGCACATAAAAATGTTAAATGGCTTAATAAATGATTATGATTGGAAGAAAGGCAATGGTTGTTGATATGGTTATGGTTAATAAATGTTGGAATTTAATACAAAATGGTGAGTTATGAATGTGGGGTTTTTGTACATTGATGCATTGTTAAGGCAATCTATTATAATTATGTGAATTGACAATTTGTTGTGATGTGTTTGTATGAGGCTTTTAGGCCTGGAAAAATATAGAGTCAAACATGGTACCATGTTAGGGAAAGTCAATATGGCTTAAGCCCGGTATTTGGCACAATTGACCATAATGTGAAAGACTAGGGTGGTTTAAGGTTGGTATTTGGCACTCCTAGTCTTACTTTTTGAGTTGGCTTGAGGCTAGTATTTGGCAATCTCAATCAGGGAACTCTAATTATATGGTGGGTGAGCTAAAGTTTAGGCGGTTCTAGACCTAAGTAGGGGTATGGGTATATAATACGTGTAACATTCTCGACCATCCATACATGCATTGTCATATGCATTTCATTTGGACATATTCATTTTATATATGTCATTCACATGAAACACATGCATACGTAGGGATTTTGGCGTGAAGGTACTCACGAGATAGATTTGACACGGGTCGGTTTATCGCAATAGGACCAAGTCATACGTGTCTAGCTATAATTTAAATAAGGACACAAGATATTGAAAATGAAATTAAATAAATGATTACTTTTGAAATAAAGGAAATTTAGCATAGTTA
>CATIWF010114801.1:0-19500 GCA_949630135.1 Balakata baccata
AGGTGGCGATTATTCCTTTCAGGTTGTCCATAAAATCCAGTAAACCCCCAAGTTATATTGTCATCATCAGTAATACAAGATCAATATGGAACTTGGAATAATTAGTAATGGAGATTGAAATACTATTATCCCATAAAAGAGTGAGACCTCCACTCCTTCCTTCTCTGTCAACACTAAAATAGCTGGCATAATTAAAATTCCTCTTTATTTCTTCAATTTTGTTCAAGTGAACAAGAGTTTCAATAAGAAAAACAAGTTATGGCTTACAAGAAACTACTAAATTTCTTAAAGCTAATATTGCTTGTGGGTTGCCAAGGCCACGACAGTTCCAGCTAAGGCCAATTATTGTTCCCGGTAAGGTCCTAGAAAAGACCCGGCCGATATCATACTCTGACTGGTTTGAGGCTGAGCTCCAGTCTGCTCCGGAAAACTGGTTGAGTCCCGATCCATACTTGGGTCCACAGAGTCATTTGTTTGTTGATTAATCGAGTGGGCTTGGGCCTATGAACCTCTTTTCCTTGTCCTTTCTATTATCAGTGGTGTGTATGTCTTAATGCATTCACTGCTTTTTATATATTAATTATTATACAATAATTGACACATGTATATTTCACGTTCATAATAAATAAATATTCAAGTTGTTGATTATATTATGAATACGGTAGTTAAATATACTATGAAATATACAACTCTTTGATTATCTACAGAGAATTTATTATCAAGTTGTTGATAATAATAAGATAAATATCTCTGCTAAAAGATAATTTTAAAAATATTCATAACCGGTATAGGACAATGAATTGGGCATTTATTGAACCTCTAGGTTATCACATGGTTTATTTTGAGGAGAAATTTCATTCTCCATGATATAATGATATCTAAATAAATCAATGGGTTCTTAAAGAGTTAAGGGTACCGAACAGTGACGCCTGATAATAACTGCACAGATAATGCTAGATGTCAACAGTTATTATCTTGATCATAATATATAGGTCTTTTATGACTCTAAGTCCTTTGACTTGAGGTGTCAAGACTGTCCTTTCATGGGTAGCTGTGAAGGTACTCTTGCCTTGTACTGAGCTATCCGTACTTGGTAATCCGGCTCGTAGTCACCACAGTTAGTCATGTAGTGAGAGATGAGATTACCAATAGTAGGACTCGTTACCCTGTAGCACTAGGGCAAGATCCTAATGGAGTTGATATTTTGGTTCTGATAAAATAAATTCCTGATCAGGAGAAATATGACTTATTTAATGTAAAATTGAATTATTAATTAGATTAATAATTATAAGTCTTATTTTAATCAGAACGCAAATTATTACTAATTAGTATATTGACTAATAGGGTTTGACATGCTGTAACCCTAATCAATATCGGGATCATAACGAGAGAACTTAATATTATGATTTAGAGGTCAAAATAATATTTGTGATTTTATCGGTAACTAAAAGGAGAATTCTGAAAAGATATTTAATATATCCGAATATACGAGAAATTCAGAAATTGTGTCCAATATAATATTAAGGAGTTAATATTATATTTCCGTTTCGATAAAATTATTAACCTTATAAGTCACACCAAATACTTTATTAGTCTAGTCCATATAAAGATGTGAGAAGTAATTTAATTAAGAATTAAATTAGAAATGATCACATATATTTTTGAGTTAAAATTAATATTGATTAATTTTAACTATTTCTCTTATTTATAATTTTAATTAAAGTGTTAATTAAAATTATAATAATTTAATTAAGTTATTAATTAAATTAACCATATTAATATATTAAAGTAATTACTATAGTTAAAAGAATAGAAAAGAACATTGATTTTATAATTAATGATAGTAGCTAAAAATTAGCAATGTAATTATTGCACCATTATTATATCATAAATCAAAATTAAAACTTTCTTTTTTTTCATCGGGCTAACAAACCTCATTAATAAGGTTGAATTTGTGCCAGTTGGCCTTTGGCTATTTTTTCTTGCTAATTACAACATTCTTCTTCTTAATCCTTCTTTTTTTAATAACTCTCTTAATTTCATTCTTCTTGCTTCTTCTTCGTTTTTCTTTCAATTTTTTACTTTGAAAATTTTTAAAAGAAAATATTGAGAAAAACTCTTAAAAAGTTAGTAGCTTTTAAATTTACAAGAAAGATATATTTGTGATCATACATTTGGGACTAGCAAATGAGTTCATCAACACAATTAAAGTTTTTGGTCTTTTTGCTTAGTTTGCACCTTGGTAAATTCGGTAATAAAAGATTTATCTGAATCATTTTATTTTTCCATTTTGTTCTTAAAAATCATGAGATAATCTTGACAAAATGGATTTTATTCATAAAGGTTACAAAATTTATTTTGTTAAAAGTTATAGATAAATACTTGAGGTTAACATCAAAAGTGTATTTTTATGTCATACAATATTTGATTGCATGTTTCGGTAAAATTAAAAAAAATTTAAAATCTATAATTTTGACTGAGATATAGAGTTTCCCTCAATCCAAATAATGCTTCCGCTGCCATCCAATATTTATCCCTTTAACATTTAAAAAATATATCAAATAGTCATTTTACATTGACGTGGCAGTCTAAAGGTGGATTGAATAAAATGACTATTTCTATTTGTTATGTTTTTGAAATGATAGAGAAGACAAATTAGTCCAAAATGATATTCATGAGATAATCAAATCCAAAAATTGACATAGAAAACAAATTGAGAAAAAAAATGAAAAATTCAATAAGCTTCGTATAGTTTGTCTTATTTCATTCGAGGTTACATTTAGTAAATCTTGGAGTTAACTAAGGTTAAAAAATCATACTCTACTCCTGCAAAATGGGGTGATATAAAACGCCACGTAGCATTCATCTATCCAATCACATATTCACAACACAAATCATTATCAAAACAATCTAAAATTCTTTTACAAAAAGCATTACCATCCTTTGCAAATAGAAATTGTAAAATAAGACGGTCAATTGTATGCAGTGATGTGGAATTTATTTACAAGCTTGCAATAAATGAAAGAAAAAAGAGAATTTCATTTGAATAAAAAATTTAAATAAGTTCAACTTTTAGTATTTTATAATATTTTTAATTATAAAAAATAAATATAATATTCTAAAATATTAATTAGGTTCCACAAATTAAAATTAATATCAACTATGGGAATAAAATGAATTTAAAAGTATAGTTGAAATTATACTAATATAAGAGTGCGCACAATACGTTGCAATTGCAAAACAATTATAGAGATAATGTTGCTCTAAGAAAAATAAAACAAGAGAAGAATTAATGTATTAAAGGAAAGAACAATAAAAGTAAATTTGTAGTTAAAAAAAAGGGTAAATTAATCTAAATTTTATACATGTTTTAAAGAAGATTAATGACCCAATTCCAATGTAAATATTCCGAATAAAAAAAAAAAAAAAGAAGTGAAAAAATAAATGCACCGAACTTACCGGTTTTGATGCCCACAAGCACTTGTCAAACTTTAAACGGAAGAAAAATCATTTCTAAAACTCAGAGAAATTATTGGAATGGCACAGAAACAAACAACCAAATGCATTTGGATTGATTCTAACCTCCCAAACAAATTAAGGTACAAACCCAATGGTTTTAGAAAAAAATTATTTACCAGATAATCCTATTACTTTTACTAGTAGATTCAAAGTCTTAGTAGTGATTTTCATCCCCCTGCAATGGCAAATGCTGCTTCAATTTATATTTTACAGTTGAATGGTGAGAAGGATTTGAATCATAGAAAGTTTAATTGAAAACCTAGCTCCTTTTTGAGTTTAGAACCTCTAGAAACTGTCGTTCTAGTGATTTTTGCGTATGAAAAAAGTCTTCTAAATCAAAAGTAACTAATACGAATTCTGGAAAATAATATGTGATCCGACATAATAGAAATCCGGGCTGCTAACATGATGTTAATTCGATGGGACATTTCCAATTTATTCTTCCTCTCTTATGCAAACATTACTCTTCAACATTTTGTATTATTGTTATACAAGTTTTCCATTTTTTTTTTTTTTTTATCACTAAAGAATATCGCAGAAAAAAAAGATCATAGGCACATGGAAACGATACTGATGTTATCTGGCTAACAATATCTTTCTTTATGCGTACAAATATTACAAAGTGGATAGAAACATAACAGAACACAGAAGCACATGACATATTATGTGTATAAACACCTCTCACTCAATGAATTAATTCACACCAAATCAAAGGGATACAAATGAAAGTGCATTTGGGGTATAATATTCCCCAGGAATAATGCTTTACAAAAGAAACTGAAAACACCCAATACTGTAACACACAACATGAGATTTGTTAAGGTGAGAAGGGAGTGGGTGGTCCCATCCCATGCATACAAGTACATATATATATATATATAGAGCAATTCTCAAACAGCACAGCCTGTTAAAAGAAGAAAGCCATCTCCCAATAATAATGCAAGTGTTGGACAAGTCACATGAAAAAAAAAAAAAAAAAAGGAAAAAAGGCAGCTGACACAACACATGCTATTGCCTCCCAATTGCACATGCTGTTTGTCTTCTCCATCACTACACTTTCTTTTTCTCTTTCTCTAATCAATTCTCTATTTCACCAGATTCAAACTGTCATTATATAAAATTATATGCAAAACATTAATTCAGTTCTCACACCATCTCACAAGTCACAAACCTTTTTTTTTTTTTTTAATTTCCTTTTTCCCCAACATTGTACACAGCCATTCCTAGTCAGAAATTAAACTGAGTTAACTTCAATTAGTAGGTTAATTGAACATTATAATTAATGTGTTGTTATGATTAATTATTGAATTGATTAACTTTGATTTGATTGATTTAGTGGGCGGCGAGCTGCCAACAGGGTGCATGGGAGGTGCCTATGGCAATTGATCAAATGATCATTGGTCAAGCCAGCAGCTTGCATGAAGGAGTGAACCATTGTTGGACCAACCAACCTAAATCCCCTTCTCACCATGTCTTTGCTTATACTTTCTGATTTTGATGTCTTCACTTGGATCTTATGACCAAATTTGTACTGAGTTGAGATTGGCTTGTTGTTCACAAATCTCCATATGTATTTGTCAAATGATCCAAACTCCTTTTTAATCTGTCATCAAAAATTTTAAGAAACTATATAAATTAGCCATATTTTTTTTTTTTGTTAATAAGGAAATAATTAATAAAAAGAAAAAACCCATGAAAGAATTTCTTTTTTCTTTTCAAATGAATTATAGCAACAAGAATTTCAAAAGACATTGGAATTAGGAACAAGTTGTAAAATAGGGGAAAAACAAAACTTTGTTGACAATAAGTTAGTTAGTTGTGTCTTTTGTAATTAATAATTCCCTTAATTAAAGTTAAAAATTAATTAATATCTACTCATTCTATCAAACTAAAGGGAATCCTTAGAAATAGAAAGGTGGGTCACCTCTAGAATTCTTTTAGAATTGTCAACAACACCTCTAACTCTGCTCATATCAATGCCATATTCAGTACTGATCGATAGCATTTGCTTTTCAGTAATGTTGGCCACAATTTCTGCATCAAAATCTGAGAATGCATTCCTGGAAAACAGGGAAGAAACAAAATTCTGATTCAGTTACTCTCATCTACCAATTAATTACTACAAAACTTAGTTAATGATGACTAATTAGAACATAATTATAACCTGAAATCTTGGCGCTTCTTCAAGATTGAAGTCCAATCTGATCCAACCTGTGCACCACATAGGACTAGTAATTCAAACAACAACCTGCAACAGCAAATGTATGTATATAAAAAATTCATCAATTTAAAATTTATTTATTGAATTATTTTGATGTGTGAAAGAGAAACAGAAACTTTACTTGTCATCATGGACAGGAACTCCCCATTCTTCATCATGGTAAGCAATGTAGATGGGATCTGATTGAGCAGAAGGAAAAATTAATTAATCCTCTAGTAGCAAATGCAGCAATTAACCTGTAATTATTACTGAAAAGAGTGAAATGGGATCGAATTTATACCTGAATTTGGTGTGATAAAACTGCATCTCTTATCTTCAATATCATCAGATTTGGAATCAGGAAAAACAGGAAGAAGATTGGGTTCAAATTTGGCAGATTTTGATCTTCCATAATGAGCAATTCTCATCTTTCTTTGAGCATGTTGAAGAGCCATTTGTTCTCTGCGGACAGCAGCAATACTTCCAGGAGAATCAAGGATCAAAGAAGAAGAGTAGCTAAGTGATGCTTCTGCAGAAGAATTAGAATTAAACTCTTTAAAACTTCTTGACTTTTTCCTATCCAAACAAGCTGCAGCTGCTTTGATGGTGGTTTTAGGAGCAACAACATTAATCTTTTCGGAGCTGGAATTCAAGCTATTAGGATCGCTTCCTCTTTTTAAAGCTGGAGGTCTCGGGGAAGTAGACGGCGGCGGAGGAGGAGAAGGAAGCGACTTTTGTGAAATTTTTTTGAGAGAATTAAGCCTTTCAAGGGTAGGAGAATTAGGAACACGGTTACATGTAGGTTGAAGAACAGGGCGGCCGTTGATCTTGGCAACCGCCGCCGCATTGATTTCGACGCCGGTGGAGACCTTAGCCTTAGAGCTGCACATGTTTGATGTGTAAGTAAAATGTGGGGTTTCAGAGAGAATTAAATTCAAAGAGGTACTGATGAAAGATGGAATTATGTAAAGGAGAGGGGAATGGCTACTGAGGAGGAAGCCTTGTCTTTATAATGGATGAAGTGGAGCATACTCCTCTTCATAAATTCCTTATGGAAATTCAGTTTAGAATAATCTAAGTGATATATATTTTGTTTTTTTTTTTTATTTATATCGATCGATATAAATATAATAATTTATATAATTTGATTATTTATAGATATTACAATATAAAGAGTTAATTTAAAAATTTATAAATGAAATTATAATATTGAGACCGAGAAATTGGGATCCGCCATCCAATGCAACCCAACCGAGAGAAGGCATTACTTTTTTTTATTTGCTACACATTAAAGTGCAAAAAAATAAAAATAAAAATTTAGTAGCTGCCACGGACTGAGTTTATTAGAAAGAATTTCTTAATTAATTTTTGTGACTAAATTTTGAACTAAAATAGTCTCTGTAAAATACATGAGAATGCCTATATATATATATATATTAAAAAAAAAAAAGCATTTCTTACTTTAGCAAATTGAAACCTCAAATATAGGTTTGCTTTTTGTGTCAAAGTTGTAACACTCATTCCATTTCATTTCAATTTCTTATACAAATTAAGAAAATGATTAAATTCCATCAATTTCATAAATCTTTCATTACTATTTATTTTTATGTACTCTCTTATGAATACTTGCAAATCCAATAAATGAGGGGTAAAGTGAAAAATATACATTAAATATTTCATAAATAGACATTTGAACTGAAAGAAAAAATATATATTCCAAAATAGATATTTGAGGTGAAACAGAGATAATATATAATTTCTAATAATTTTAAATGTGTATGTCTCATAAGTCTCAAGACATCGTAGTTATGAAATTTTTTTAATTAATAAAAATGTGGATGAAATGCTATAGGTCTTTTTTAAATAAATTCAAACCCTAAATATGCAATTATATTAAAACTCTTGAGAAAGAGTTTTGCCAGTATTAAGATTCTACTCAACACAAACACGATTAGTTTTAGTGTATAATTCTAGTTAATTGGCTAAAGATACCGATAATCAAAACCCAAAAAATATGAATTTTTTTAAATGAAAATGATAATATATTGGTATCAATTCCTTAATTAATTGTGTTAGATATTATTTAAAAAAAATGAAACCACGTGATAATACTCTAACATTAATATATATATATATATGTCAAAACATACTATTGTATCATTAATATTAGAGTTGAGGAGATGATGATGTGGTACTTTCTATGAAGAGGAAACAACATATTTTCTATTTATCTTTTTACGAAAATTTTGAAATTGTTTTTTTAAATTTTAGCAATTAAATTAATCATTAAATTTTAATAAAATATTGTATATTATTATTTTCAAAGATAAATGTCATATATTAATAAGAATTTTCAGTTTCTTAAACTTTTCTTAATTTCTAATGTCATATATTAGTGATATTGATAATTAAAATGTGATATCTTCTATTAATATATTAAAAATTCAATTATACTAAAATATTATCTATATTATTATTTAGTTAATAATTAGATTTTAATATTTTTTTTTAAAATAAACTAATAATTCTTAAAAAATTAAATTACAACATTTATTTAATTTTCGGTTAATATAATATTTTTAATAGAAATTAAAATAATTGTAAAAATAATTTATATGAATAATTATTAAAATCTAGAATAGTTATAAAAATGAAATATATTATATATTTTTATGAACACAACATTTCACATGAAGCACAATAACTCACTGGTCAAGACATTGAGTTACTCACTTAAACGAGCAAAGAGAGTTAGACAAATACTATATATAAAAAATGGAAGTAGAAGAGGAAAATCAAATTGATTGTATTAACTAATTTAATTAATTTTATAATTTAATAATTTAATTACTCGTAAATAGTATTAATAATTTATTAATTAAAAGTTCAATTCTATTAGAATTAGATAATTATATTTTTATATATAAAAAAATAAATTACTAATATTAAAAGGAAAGGAAAAAAAATACGTATGGAATTAATATAAATAGAAATTATATAAATGTTATTTCATAACTCTCAAGTGTTACATGTTTGAGCCGCATCTATTATACTATAGATCGAAGCAGCAAATAAATTTGGTTTTTTTCCTTGATCTTGATTTTCATGCAAAATTATGAAATATATTTACAAGATTTGATTTCATAAGTTTTAAATCATGATTATATTAGCTAATTGAGTTAATTTTATCATTTAATAACTTAACTTATTAGTGAACAGTATTAATAATTTACAAATTAGAAGTTCAATTCTATTAGAACTATATAACAATTTTTGATAGTAAATCTAATATTAATTACCCATTAATTTATTTTCAAATATGTTATTGTGTTTCTTTCTTGGCCCAAATAAAATTAATTGTCATTTAAATATTAACTATTAAATCTTATTTGTTTTTAAAACTCCATCTATAAGAGTATAATGTCATTCACTTTGGTTTATTGAAATATTAAAAAAATGAATATTAGGAAGATACATTAAAAAAATATAATAGATAAAATAATTTGCATATATTAAATAAATTAACAACCATAATAAATAAGATAATCAATAGATAAGATAATTAACTAATATTAAAAAGAAATAAAAAATATTAATATTAAAAGGAAAGAAAAAACTTTAATATTACTCATATTTAAAGGGAAAAAATATGAAATGCATAATATAAAATATATAATAAATATTAATTTATTGCAAAAAATAATAAAAGTTAACATTATCGATTTAATTATATAAATTAATGAATATTAATAAGTTAATATAAATTAACGAAAACTAATTAATAAAAAATAAAAAAATTGTATAAAAACAAAAAAATGATTAATTATGAATTCAATATCTCATTATCATATGCAAGACACGATAATAAAACTAATAATATTAAGTTGAAATGGAATTAATCAAATTAATTGATACAAAAATAAATTTTAACAAAATTGGTAAATTTTTCTTTATTTTTATTAGAAATCCAATTGTTTTACTATCTACAATAAATTTAGTTTATCTATGTATTGTTAGCATTCTCCTATTGAGAAATATCATCAACACATATGTTTTATGTATAAAAAATATCATATGACTATAATATTAAAAAGAAAGAAAGAAATAATTTAAAAAAATATTAGGAAGGTATGATAAAAAAAAATAACGATAATATATTGTTATTCAAAATATATCAATAATAATTTTCACTGATATATTAAATTTATATAATTGTAAATTTAAACAAAATTACAACAATACTACATGTAATGTATAATATGAATGTTGAATGATAATAGTATATAAAATATAATATAATTTACTTTTATATAAAATATAAGAATCAAATATAATTAACAACTATTAATATTTAAATTAAATGTAACTTAATTACATGATAATTAAAAATGACTAAAATTAATTTGTTAGACAAAATTATTATTATTATTCATTTAATAATGATGAGTCCAATTATTAAACAAAAAAAAATATGTGTATTACACGTGGATAATTGAGAATATGAGAAATTGCAAAATGACCGTAAAAGAATTTACTATATCTTTTTTATATGTAACTCAAAATAATAAATGAATTAATAATTTATGAACAAAAATTCTATTAATGTTGAAATGACTATCTTTATTTTATATATGACTCTTAATATTTTAGATAAATATACTTTTTATTCCAAATATTAGTAGCATTTTGATTTTATTAATTAACAAGAGTTTTATTAATATTAAAAAAGAAGTTAGCTTATTAACACGTTATGACAATATAACTCTATATTTAGCTTAAATATTGATTAGTTAATTAACATTGCAAATAAAACGAAATAAATTAATATGAAAACAAAAAAATTATATAAAAACTAAATGATAATTAATGACGAGTTAAATATTTAACAATCACGTAAAATACATGCTAATAAGAAATTACTGTTGTGAGATTATAATTCTATATTTAGTTCAAATATTAATTAGTTAATTAACATTTCCAATAAGACGAAATAAATTAATAAAAAAATAAAAAATATTATATTAAAATCAAATAGAGATTAATGATAAGTTTAATATCTAATAATTATATGCAAAACACGTTAATGAAAAACTACTGTCTATAAAAAAAGTGAGAATCACCTTTTGAAGATTAAAAAAAATCGAAAAAACCGTTGTAACTACATGAGTAAGCCGGTTCGCCAGTTTTAGACACAGGCTAAATATCCCTGGATTTCCTATGCAAAAACCGACCAGTGTTTTTTGTTTTCTGGTTAAATTGATGGGACTAGTCTGGTTTTGATAACCATGCACTAAAAACAGTTTTCAGAAATTTATATATATACATATATATTTGAAAAATTTTCAAAACCTAATTCTAAACAGAAACAGGGCGATGGTGATATAGGGATGAATCTTCCACAAAAGCAGAATCGTGGGCTGGAGTGACGGATAAGAAAGTTAATTTACATTGCAATAAAAATAAAAACTTTAACAAAAAATTAAAAAAAAAAACAATAATTGATATTTTCTTTTTAGCTGGAGAGATTCTCTCCCCAATTTGTTTTCCTCACTGAATGAAAGGTACCCATCAGATTCTTCTTATTTTTGTTCTCTTTTTTTTTTTTTTTTCTTAGAGCATCCTCTATACATTCTTTATTTCAATTTTTTTTATTTTAAATAGTGAATTCATAAAAATAATTTTCAATATATTCTTTATTTTTAAAATTTAGAAAAAATAATAGATTTAACTCTTTATATCTAAAAAGTTAAATTTCACTCTCTATTTTATATGTTATTTAAAACATACTAATTTTTCATGCATATTTTTTTTACTGATGTATTACTTTTCTCATAAAAATTAATTTTTTCTTTTAATAAATATTAATTTACAAGGACTAAAATAAAATAAAAAGTGAAAATATAAAAAGTCTATTAAATTTGTAAAAAATTTTTTACTCACTATATTTAAAGATACTTTAAAATATTTTTTAAAATAAAGAGTACTGTTGTAGATCCTCTTGCATTGTATATAGCGCCTTTATCTATTTTTCTTAAATTGCTCATTTAAGCAGCTTTTTTGTTATATTTGTTACCCGAATGCTGATTTTTGGATGATAATGTCAATTTAAAAATCTGAAAGAAATATAATTAACCATGGTAATTTATATTTTGACTTTTACATCAGCAAATGCAACTAATTATATCATTTTAAAAATTTTTGAGATGTCAAAATGGTAGAAAACAACATAAAGGGATAAATAAAATAAAAGCTAATTAAGGGGCAATATGAAAAAGAAGGACAAAGTGAAGAGGCCGGATACGGTTTATATATATTTTTTCAATATTTTTTACTATTTTCTCATGCCAATATGAGAAGTTTTTTTTTTCTTTTTTCTCAAATAGACGATTCATTATTTTTTTTCCAACAATATGATTATATATTAATTCTCTATTATATTTCAATTTATTGTATCTTCTTATCATCTTAATTTTTTAATAATGCTTCCAATAATGTAAGGTTATATTAAATAAAACACATTCTTCTAGTTATTTAGCTATATATTTTTAATTAGTTTAAATCATATCTAGTCTTATGTAATAGTTGAGTTTTACTATTTTATCTCCGGGATTGGTTTTTGATTCAAGTTATTCTTAATTATATTTCATTTTTTATACATTTTGTTACTTGATATTTAAAAAACACGGGGAGAACGAATTATCATATAGTAATGTGGCATATTAGAAATAAAATTAGTACGTGTATTTTTTAGATATAATAAGGAACATATTATAATAAAAATTTAAATTTTTAAGAGATAATAAAATGAATAAAAACGAAAGATAAAAGGCAATCTAGATTCAATATAACAAAATGAACAAAATCGATTAATAATTATAGATGGGTAAATATATCTTTTGTATTTTAATAATATGTATAAAAATAAGAGGAAATTTTAGCGGAAGCCAATATTTCAAAGCTTTTTTCATTTTTACCGATTGAACCAACATGTTTTCATTATTAAGTTTTTTTATTTTTTTTAAATATGAGAATTACTATGTATTTTGAATTTTTTTTTTTGTTAAATTAAGAAAGAAAATGACATTTTTCTATTTTTTAAATATGAATTAAGAATTAAATTAACTTGTATAGCGCCAATCATTTTTATGTATATATTTATTTATTTTTAATCATTATTTAATTAATTTAATTACTAAAAAAATATGTAAATTTATATTTAATTAACTTAATTATTAAAGTAAAGCTTGGATAAGCCTTAATTACCAAAAGAAATATGGAAACTTGTATTTAGTTAATTTAATTAAAATTATTTACTTTGATAAACTTTTGGCTATATATTTTAGTAAATTCTGGATAAATTTTAGGTAAACATTTGGTAAGGAAACATTTGGGCAAAAATTTAGGTAAATTTCAAGTAAACTTTTGGTAAATTTTGGATAAAATTCAGGTAATTTTTAGTTAAATCTTGTGTAACTTTAATTTTCATTAATTTTGTGATAAATTTTAGGTAAATTTCGGTAAATTTTGAGTAAATATTTGGTATAATTTGACTAAAACTTAGGTAAATTTTTGATAAATTTTTTATAATTTCAATTTTATTTAATTTTATGGTAAATTTTGGGTAAATCTTATATATAAATCTTTGGTAAACTTTTGGCAATTATTAAATAAACTTTAATAAATATTGAGTAAATTTTATGTAACTTTAATTTTCATTAATTTTTTATAAATATTATATAAATTTTGGGTATAATTTAAGTAAATTTTTTATAACTTTAATTTTCATTAATTTTTTGGGTAAATCTGTATTTGCCACATTTTCGTAATGTTTTGGAAAAAACTTTCATACACACAGTGCTTTTGAAAGAAAGATTGATAATTTTAAGTCAACAACTTATTTGTGGTGAGCACAAACTAATTAATTATCATAATTGAATTTGGTTATGGTTCAGTTGTAACCAATTAAAGTCACAATTGGATTTAATTAATTGGAAGCCCATGTGCATATTGTCAGCTTTACATGCTTTCTTATACTCAATACCTAATTCACCTTGTGTGATTAATATTTTTTTTTTTTTTTTATTCGGAAGAGACAATGGGACATATATATATATATATATATATATATATATATATATAAATAAAGTGAGATGAGATTGTAAGGATCTTTTTTTCTCTATTATAAATTTCGAATTCGAATATTTTTAAAATTTAGAAGTGAATATTTTACCTCTTTAATAGATTTTAATATATTTACTGACGTTGGGTATCTGGAAAAAAAAAAAAGCAACTATAAAATAACCTTTGCTTCCAAGTCACATAAACAACCAACAAATCTTACAATGCCATTTTCTTCCCTTTTTTTTTTGGATAAAATTATGAATATGTCAACTTTCTTTGAGTATGTTGGTTGCTAGGCGAAATTTTTTATTTATTAGAAAGGCTGAAAAGGGAAACAAATAACATTCCTCAGCTGCTAAAATGGAATTCAGTAAACTAAACAAGTCATAATTTCTAATTAGGACAACATTGTATAAATGGAAAATTCACTTTTTTTTGTTTGTTTGTTTGTGAAGATTCTCATGCATCTATTACAATTTTTTTTCTCTTTTTTACTTCTTTCATTTTAATCTCTAATATAAATTACAATTTAGACCTACAAAAATTATTATGTGTCATTACATAGAAAAGTTAATAGATTATATAAATGGTAAATTACTACAATCTCCTTGAGAATTAGTTGAATACACTAATTGGTCATTCATTTTTGGAAATGTATTACGAAATTCTTTAGGTTTGGTTCCGTTTATTAGAAGACCCTTCGTTATTTTGAATGAAATATTTTGTTAGTTAACTAAAAAAATACCAAAAAAATTCTCATTTATTTTTGTTCTACAAATTTAATATTTCGTTAACTTAAAAAATATATTAAAAAAGAAGGATAAATTTGATATTTTAATATCAAATTGATGACATTATTTTTTTATATATATTTTTTGGCTTTTTTTTATTTTTGGTATTTTTTGGCATTTTTTAAGATAAAAAAATGTCAAATTTGTTTGTTTGTAATAACAAAAGGAAACTAAAAGACTAGATATTAAATCAAATCTAAAATATTTTATAATATAATTTAAAAAATAAAAAAATTAATTAATGTATTCAATCAAATTTTGAGAGGACTATATTAATTTATCCTTATGTAAATTATTATAACTTATTATATTTGAGCGAAAATTATTATAATTTATATAGTTAGAAGTAGAATTAGTGAAATTTATAGGAAAAATAAAGGAAAAAAAAAAAAGTAACGAAGAATGCATGTGACTGCAGAGAATAACTGTTCAAACAGATAAACCCTTTTGTCCTTTGAAAAGAAAAGCAAATCCACTCATCCATCGTTCTTTTTCTCATTTCTCCCCTATCATAATAAATATACAAAATTTTATTTTATAAATATTTATATATATCACATATTAATTAATTAATCAGCATTTACAGCTCCATCAAATTCTGTATCAATAGAGATTGGATTGAGTGATTAATTGTTGAATCCAAAATTTGGTTTATTCAATAGAGAAATTTGTTTAATCGTATAATAATTCAATTATTCAAAAAATGAATCTTCAGTTCACCGACCACCACATGACTATAATTTTACGCGTGATTGATTGATGATTGATTTCAACTTAATCAGGACGAAGCATCTCTCTGTCTATATCACACGTGTGAGAGACAACCCATGTGATATAAACCACATTTTATGCCTCTTTCAATAATTCAAAGCAATTATTTTCCCACAAACATATACAAAAAGCAGTTTGTTTTTCCTTTTTTTTTTTTTTTTAATTTTAAAGTATTATTTTAGTTATTAAGTGCTGAACAGATCCATTAAGAGAGAGAGAGTAAAACGATTCTTTTCGAATTTTAAAATTATTTTTCTTTATAATAAATTATTAATTTTATTTCTGGGAATTAACGCACATACACAAGATTCTTATCATTTTTCACATTATAATTACTTTTTTCTTTTTAGTACATTAATCATTCATCGTGGAAATCTATATACATATATAACAAAAAAATGAAGGATAAAGATGATTGATAATTGCAGTATTTGTAGGAAAATAACAAAGTTGAAGAGCAATATTCATATGATGTTTGGATTAATAATGTCTTTGTTAAAAAATCAAATACAAGAAAATAGAGTAGGAGAATTGTTAATTCAATATTCAAAATAGTATAAAATGGAAAACCAATCTGAGACCTGTGTAGCATACAGTTTCCTTAAGACAAATTCGCTTCCTACAAGGGTGTTTAGGATAACCGGCGTTTGTCTCCCAGGATACAACAGATTCCAAGTGTTTGTTGAACATACAACACCTATTTACAACGAATTTTGTTTTGCCACAACATCTATTACTTGAGGAAAAGAAGGAGAAGAAATAAAGAAACTATCAAAGTATGATTTCTTGAATAACTTCAAAATTCAAGCATAAACCATCTATTTATACTAGATGGAGGAGACAATGAATTAATTGTGATTAATTTCCTTTAAAGACTGTCAATAATGCCTTTGTAACTCTCAAATAATGGTAAAATTAATCTTTGAAATATCAGAAATTGACATTCCAAAAGACATGAAGTTCAAAAGTCCATTCTGGAACAGAATCCACACAGGTGTGTGGATCTGCCTTGCTCACCCTGCAAACACAACGACACGACCGTGTGACAACACTCCCGTGTGGATCCACACGGCTAGCAATCTGCCACGACCGTGTGGATCCACCACACGGGCGTGTCAGTGGCCTAGTCGTGTAGATCCACACGGGAGTGTTGCCAAATTTGTATAAATAAAAAATAATTTGTAAAAATTGGGCTTGTTCAGGACCACGAGATTTTAAGCCGACATTCGTGTACGCAGGTCGCGCACCTACGTATTGGCCCATCCCGAACCATAGATTTGCACCCCCCCTGCGCCTGAACGCACGAGAGAAAGCTTTACATTCTACTTTTCTTACCCATGTAAGAATGCATTTTTAATATATAAACACAAGTCCAATTTCAGTTCTTAGTGATGTGGGACAAACTCCCACTCACTTTTCACCTTTAAATCTCCTTATCAAGGAGCTTACTTTGAGCTTCAATTTCTATTTACACATTTTCCATTTTGAGCATATGAATACATTAATTCATAGTACTCATGTCAAAGAACATATATCCAGGTCTTTCTCCCTAAACCGAGTTGTGGGACCCACCCGAATAATCCTCTCAAAATGTCTCATAATCACAATTTTTTTCCAACATATTTGTCCATTTGTGATCACATAAGTATGTAGCCATAGACATTTGAAATACTCCATTTGTTCTAAATTAATTATCTGTTTTTCAAATAAAATAATTTTCATTTATGTATTCAATTTCTCATTTTATCTTTGTGTTAACCTTATCTATATTAATTAGTTTTGCAAAATTTTATACTTCTTTCTAATTTTGAATGCACGTATAGAGAGATAATTTAGACCCCATTTGATTAAGTTGTTGATTGCAGATCATAACTGATGGCTAGTAGTTGATATTATGAAAAATTGCTGTATATTATTATTGACATTAAAAGAGAAAAGAAAAACATTGCATTGAATGTTAACAAAATAGCAAAATATCACAAATGGGACTGGTCGTAATATATTTCCAATAATATCCAACATGCGTTCAAGATACTGAGGTTGAGATTTGATGATGTGGCCCACTTTGTTTGAACTCTCTCATTTCTCGACTTCGGAGAACGTCGATTGGTAGTCTGAATTTTTAGAACATTTATCAATTCTTACTTATCTCCTTTCCTGCACCATGAGGCAACATTTGTTGCACAAAATCAGAGTATTCTTAAAAAAAAAAAACATTAATATTTAATAAACCAGTTAGTAAATCAGAAACAAAAAACATATCCTACTTTGCCCTACCCACTAATAATCTCACTTTTCCATTATCCAATGAACCTACTACTACAATCAGCCTCACATGTCCTATCACACCAAGTCTTATGTCCCTCCATAAAACTAATTCAGTCCCTCATGACCTTACTTGCACAGACTGACCCACCATTTTTTCATCTCATAATTCCGCTCAAAGTCCTCAAGTTCCTTCAACTAAATATCAAATAATTATTTTCAAAATAATAATAAATAAAAAATATTTTTAAAAAACATCAAATAAAAATTATTAATTTAACTAAATTAAATAAATTTTTCAATATTTATAAAAATAGAACTAGATCTATCTTTTTGAAACGAATAAAGTAATGATTTATGTAGCATAAATAGTGTATAATATATATTCTAAGTTGTTTAACTTAATTATTTAATTTAATAGTATTTGTTATACTATATATTAAAAAAAATTCTACAATAAAATTATTTAATTTAATAGTGTTTACTTATGTAGTTTAAATTAATTGTTTAATCTAATATATTAAAAAAATCAAAATATCATTCTTTATTTATTATACTACATGTATGTATGCATGACAAATTATTTCCCACTTAGGTCTAGAAATTTCTAAACCTAAATTCTAATACCAACAAATGTGACGCCTCACCTATATAATAAGAATAATCTCATTTAATAAGTAGAATGCCACTAACTAGTTGGATTAACTGGCTTATATAAAAACTTTTCTTATATCATATTCATACACACACATCTCTTACTCAATATAACCAAAACAATTAGTTTATGGCTTATAAGCCTTACACTTATCCATATACAAACTACTGTGTCAAAATGTACAACATATTTTTTTTTTCTTGACACAAGCCATGTTCTCCAGTACAAATGTATGATTAAACATAAATACAAAATATGATATTATGGATCCACACACCGGATTTCAAATGTCTTTTCTGAGATTGGGCTCTATCTTCTCTTTAATAACTTTCCAAAAATCTACTATCAACAAGCTTCTGAACCAGCGTGAGAAAACCAATGTTAAACCATTTCTAGTTTAATGGTACATATAAACATTGGTATTTTCTCATGCAATCACATAAATACATGACATATAACACATGGCATAATCCATAAACAATGGGTACGTGCATATTATGTAACACCTTATACCTATGGCTATCACTTATACTTGTATCATATTATCATATATTGCATAAAATAAAATATAGTCCTGTTATAATGAGGGAATTTTTTTTTTAAATCATATATCATATATTTTAAACATTTACACATCATTGCTTATTTACAAATTTTTACATATACAGCTACACAACCCAAAATACAAATGCCATGTTCCTATACATATGTGCAATGCAAGGAGAGAGATTGGTGAGGCTCGGCCGGAGACCTGTGATCCATGTCTTTTATATGATATGTATCTCCAAATTGAGCTAATCACTCAACTCTGCCTGAAAATAATGCAATTTGATGAGATGAAACTCAATGAGAATAATTATCAAAAGCTTTCTAAAGTACTAAGCCAATCACAGTAAAAGTAATAATCATCGTTCCTACACATTTTACATGTCATTCTATTTATTAATCTCATATCAATATAAATCATATAAACATTTCATTTGCTTATGCTTATGTCATTTTCTTTTTGTTGTGACTAGGCTAAATAAACACTGTCCCGGGTTTCCATGTGAACATTTGCATTTGCTAACTAGCTTGATCATTTGTAACATTTGCACATTTGTTAGGCCATAGGCCTTTTCTTTTGCTTTTGAACATTTGTTTGGGCCATAGGCCTCTTCTTTTGCTTTTTAATGCTA
>CATIWF010114862.1:0-11214 GCA_949630135.1 Balakata baccata
CGGTATAGGACAATGAATTGGGCATTCATTGAACCTCTAGGTTATCATATGGTTTATTTTGAGGAGGAATCTTAATTTTCATGATATAATGATATCTAAATAATTCAGTGGGTTATTAAAGAGTTAAGGGTACCAAACAGTGACACTTGATAATAACTGCATAGATAGTGCTAAATGTCAATAGTTATTATTTTGGTCATAATATATGAGTCTTTTGTGACTCGAAGTCCTTTGACTTGAGGTGTCAAGACTGTTTTTTCATGAGTAGCTGTGGAGGTGCTCTTGCCTTGTACTGGACTATCCGCGATTAGTAATCCGGCTCGTAGTCACCACAGTTAGTCATGTAGTGAGACATGAGATTACCAATAGTAGGACTCGTTATTCTGTAGCACGAGGGCAAGATTCTAATGGAGTTGATATTTTGGTTCTGATAAAATAAATTTCTGACCAGGAGAAATATGACTTATTCAATGTAAAATTTAATTATTAATTAGATTAATAATGATAAGTTTTATTTTAATCAGAACGCAAATTATCACTCATTAGTATATTGACTAATAGGGTTTGACATGCTGTGACCCTAATCAATATTGGAATCATAACGAGAGGACTTAATATTATGATTTAGAGGTCAAAATAATATTTGTGATTTTATCGGTAATTAAAATGAGAATTCCGGAAGGATATTTAATATATCCGGGTATACGAGGAATTCGGAAATTGTGTCTGATATAATATTAAGGAGTTAATATTATATTTCCGTTTTGATAAAATTATTGACCTTATAAGTCACACCAAAATACTTTGTTAGTCTAGTTCATATAAAGATGTGGGGAGTAATTTAATTGAGAATTAAATTAGGAATGATCACATATATTTTTGAGTTAAAATTAATGTTAATTAATTTTAACTATTTCTCCTATTTATAATTTTAATTAAAGTGTTAATAAAATTATAACAATTTAATTAAGTTGTTAATTAAATTAATTATAGTGGTATATTAAAGTAATTACCACTACAATAGAAGAGAAGATTGATTCTATGATTAATGATGGTAGCTAGAAAATTAGATATGCAATTATTGCACCATTATTATATCATAAATCAAAATTAAAAAAAATCAAAAGTCAAAAATAAAAATAAAAAAGTCAGAAACTTAAAAACGCCCAACCACCTAAAATTAATCCTTCTTCAGAGGGATTAAATCAAGGGGTGGGAGGGATAAAGGAACCAGACGGTTCCTGAGGTATCGTGCGAGAAAATTTTGTTTTCTCTCAAAATTTTTCTCTTTGATTCAAAGTAGAAATTTGTGATCATACATCTGATACTAGCAAAAAGTAGTTTCATCAAAGCAAATAAAGTTTTTGGTCTTTTTTTTTATTTGCACATTGGTGAACTCAGTAATAAAAAGTTTGTCTTAATCCTTTTATTTTTCCATTTTGTTCTTAAAAATCATGGGATGATCTTGGCAAAATGTATTTTATCCATGAAGGTTACAAAATTTATTTTGTTAAAAGTTATGGATAAATACTCGAGGTTAATATGAAAAATGTATTTTCATGTCATGCAATACTTGATTGCATGTTTCGGTAAAATTAAAAATTTTTGAAATCTATAATTTTGATTGAAACCTAGACTCCATTCAATCCAAATAAATAAATGTTTCTGTTGCCATCCAACAAAAAGGGGTTTGGAGGTGTTAGCGGAGCAAGCACTATCCATTGTATGCACTGATTTCCCATGGATGCTGTCTTTCCATCGTATCCTTGACTGTTGATGATATTTGTTGGAGCAGTGATGGCTCATATATTTATGGTATGATAATACATTCATTCAGTGGTAACTATTAAGATTTTATTCATAATTTGCGTTGGCAACTATTAACATTTTCTTCTCGTGTCTTCGTTTTAATTACAATTTCCACTAGTCTATTGTTTTTTCAACTGAGATTAATTGTCCGACGAGCCAAATTAAGAAAAAGATCATAACTGCTATTGTATTTTACATCGAAGGGCAGCGGAAGCTTACAGAAAACCACTAACTACAAGATTTTGCTTCACAAGAAACACCTACAGCATATCACTAAGGGACAATATACAAATATAAAGCATTATCAATATAACTGGACTTCACACGATGAACGTTTATAGCAGAAAAATATAAGCATGCTGCATAATTAATTATCAGTTCTTTGGTACCCAGCATCCATGTAGCCCATAGGGTAGTCCATAAGGAAACTTGGCTCTTGCAATTTCTTCAAATGTTGATCCATCTAATAATAGCGCAAACCCATCTCCATTTTGCTCACTAATCATGGAAATCACCACACCTGCAACATTGTGTTGTTAATTCATTAGCATTTTTGAAAGTGTAATCAGCAAACTTTTACTAATCTGTGAAAGATAATTAAAGAAATTAATGATATACTGACCATCATCTTCTTCTGTTGCACCTGGACGACCCACGAAAAATGGTTCGGAGGGCACAGCACCTTGATGATGCCAATTCTTTGCCTTTTTCTCTACTAAATCAATCTATATATATATACAAAACAAACCATAAAATTATTACAAAAAAAAAAAAAAAACATTAAATTGTCCTTATTGCATATATTAATTTTGAAGGGTGTAGAGGAGATATGCATACCTTAGTGAGGGTGTTGGGGAAGTTACAGGGGCGTTGGGCTCCACAAGCATAAGCATATCTGTATTTTTTGCCTAAAAATGAAGGGTTAATGCTGCACATGTCCATTCCTTTTCCATGTTCATCTGGGTCCAATGCTGCCTCCAATTTCCCGTATGGACTTCCATCCAGTGGAATCGTGAACCTCCCTACCCTGTTTTCATTTCATTTCCACTAATTTATTAGTCCCTAACACTATATGTTGTTCATTTGATCCGATTGAAATTTAAACTCAGAAATCTTAATAGGAATCCGGAAATGAAAACACTAAAAGAAAAAGTATCCACCACACTTACAACAATACAAAAGTATCCGCTGGTATTACTCGAAAATAAAATATTAATTAATTAAGGATTTATAGAAATGATTTTAGTATTTTCAAACATGTATAATAATTCCAAAAATTAATCTGACAGAGTTTTGCTTTCATTAGTAAAATGGTATATTTTGATATTGAAAAATGTTAATCGTCCCAATTATTATCTTATATTAAAATATTTATATTTTATTAATTCATTTACTTATATTAAAATACATGTATTTTAATATACTACTTAATATAGTTGGGACAAGTAGGTAGCATTACTGTTTGAGATTACCTGGCATCAGGCAGCACGTCTACACCCATAAAAGAGCGAAGATTTTGTAGCCTAAGCTTGTCTAAAATGGTAGCGTCTGCGTTGTGTTCACAGCAATCAGCTATGATTGCACTCACCCTTCCTTCTTCATCTTTCTCTTCGTACGCATTTATGAAATGGAATGTCACAAATAGAGGCACCTCCACGCTTGCCACCTTCAATTTTTCCATACGAAATATATTATATTTTCACTCAAACAAAATAATTATATCAATATGAAATTTGTCTATATAGACTAAATTCATAAGAGATCATTAAGTATTTAAAATAAATTATGATATTGCCTCATTGATTTGATTTATATAGACTAAAAAATTTCTTCTATACCGACATTAAAAAAATAATCATAATAGTAAAAGAGAGAGAACTTACAATCTTGCCGCTGGCTTTACACATAACATGTAAAAATCCTTTAGAGTCAGGGTGCCACTCAAACTTGTAAAGTGGTGTGGGCTCAGCTCTTAACAAATTCTGTGCGCAATATCTCAATGGCATTTCTGGCACTATCACATAATGTTCAGTCACCGGAAAAGAGTGCACCCACCCTGCCGCCGGCCCTCCCCGGCAATCTACCCGTCCGATTACCTTCCTCTCATTGCTTCCAGGCTCCATCCTGACCACCAAGTACCCCGGCTTTATCAGATCCGGCAACAACGTCAAGAACTCACTCTCCGACACTATTGGATGTGCTGAGTGTATTAGACCCCCTAACGAGTCACTGTATTGAAATTTCCCTATCGTGTCCAATGTGTCTGGGTCGATAATGATCGACCCTTTTTGTGTTTCGGTCAGGCAAACAACTCGGCCATCGCCCAGCTTAACGACGCCGGTGTTTGCATTGTCGGTCAGAGACGCACCGGAGAAGAGGTTAGCAATGTCGCCAATGTAGGCTAGAAAGTTGCCAGGCTTTGGCACTTCAGAGAATTCCCGGTAACATAGTTTCTTGTTCTTTTTCGCGGCCTTGTAGGCCTCCGATTCTATTTGCCGGTGGCCGGCGATTAGTCGGCCGTTTTCAAAGAGGAGTTTGACTAATGTGGCGTATCCGTCGAAGAGGTGCCGGAAGTTGTAACCCCCTATGTGCCAAAGGCCGGGACCGTTTCTAAGGTACGTCCCTTTCTGCATGAAATCGACCCCATAGCTTAATTAATGGTGGTTAGCTGGTTAATTCAATATCAAGGATTAATCATGTTTAGTAAATCATAGAAGATTATGATATGTAGTTTGAATATTTTATATTCATATTTGAAAGTATTTGAGAAAAAAGATTTGGATCCATATGAATCAATTTTCATAACTTTTTTTTAAATAAGAGTTTGTCAGAATATTCAAACTTAATATTTCAAAGTTTTGGTAACTAAATTGATATCATTAAAATAAAACTTATTTTTACAATAAAATTTGATTCTTGATGAATCATATAGTAGAATATATTGTCTATATATATGCTAATACTATGAAATTAGTTCGAATAAATAATATGCATAGTTATCTCATCCATTTTTGGACCTATTATAGGGTGATTTGTAATTCATTGATTGATATAAATATTTAATCAAAGCTTCTGCAGCTTTGGACATAATTAAATAATCTGCATCAGAATTAGTATAATATTTTAAAATTGAAAAGCATCCTATGATGATTGTCTCAAATGTTGTTCCTTTCTGAGCTGCAAAACATTAATTTCAAGCATAAACCAAATTAATAAATAGATCAAATAAGTTACCCCTTGCGGCTCTTGAAAACTTCATATTTGTTTTAGGGTTGCTAATGAATAAATAAAATGTCCAAGTTGATTGATTGATTTATTCACTTTAGAATGTGCAGCAAAATTACCTATGATTTACAGTATATACAAGAGAAGGTGAAAAATTCTTGACAAAATATTCTTTTACTTCAAACTATAATCGGATATGAATTTCTAACTAAATTTGATTTTATAAATAAAAATTTGGTTTGATATGATAGAGCTCTATAAAAGTTAGGAGAAATCACATGTATCTTTATTCATCTGTTTTATAGTTTGAAAAAAATTATACTCAAACTTTAGTCATAGTTAAAATTCTTTACCGTTCTAACAGAATTCGAATTCAAAAAATTTTCTTTAACAAAATCAGTTTGCTCAGTCATAACTCTTTTTTTTTTTTTTTTAAAAAAGCTTAAGTCATATCCAATTTTCAGAAAATATTATTTTCACCATTTAACCATCTTCAATGATTTTTAGCCCATTTTACCATTTGTCTAATTTATAAAATAAACATATGATCTTTAGTTAATGATATAATACTATTAACCAAATCAAATATTTTTTCTTATCATATCAATACTAGAAAATTACATGCACATTTTACGAATTAGACAAGAAGCAAAATAAACTAAAAATGAATTTAAATAGCTAAATGGATCAAAAATCATGAACTAAATAGCAAAAACTTAACATTTGGAGAGATTGGATATGACATAACCGCCTTTGAAAAGGCTGAATTGATTTGTGTATTTATTATACTTTATAATGTTAACTTCATATATACCAAGCTTTAAAAAAGGAAAAAAATTGCAATAGGGCACATACCAGCCATAATGGAATTTCTCCTTCAACAACAAGCTCCCCTTCCCATCTCTCTTGCCGGACACTAGTCCAAGCAACATGGTTCCGGTCAGCACCAATATCTTTCTCCGGCGAAGGAACGATCACCGGAATTTGTGTCGCAACATTTGTAATAACCGAATCTCTATTCTCACCTTTTCCTGGAAAAATGATATTTCTTAAGGAAAACCCTTCTCTTTTGTATTCATACTTATCAGAAACCACCATATTAGACGGTGAAATACAGCGGGCGGTGGCGGAAAATGTTAAGGAAGCCATGAAAATTAGTAGAAGGTGATAGTATAAGATTAATAAAGAAGAAGATGTTGAAGTGTACTAAGCCAACTTTGAGAGTTACGTATTTATAGAAGAAGTAACGATCCTCAAATACATTTGGAATCTTGATTGGTGGAATTCCTTCACACTACAAGACATGTGGCTTACGTTATATTAATCATCCGCATTAATTTTCCGCAAATTCTATCAGCTATTGGGAAGAAATTTTTAGGTATATTAAATCTACTGTATCATTCATAGACTAAACTAATTATTTATTAATATATATGTATTTATATTCACATAAATCAATGAAAATAAAATAATTAAATACATATCAATAAATAATTGGATTAGTTTATAAATAACATGATAAATTTAATCTACCTAAGAATTTTCTACGAAGTGATATTATATGCATATTGTATTCATATAAACTAATGAGAATAAAACAATTAAATACATAAAATTATATAGTTTGATTGATTTATAAATAACATGGTAAATTAAATTTACATAAGAATTTCTCGTTATTAGGCCATATGTTTGAGGGATATATGCACCTATTAGAAACTTTTACATAGACTGAATCTATATATAACCAAATCAATGGAACGGTATCATGTGTGTTTGACAGTTTCTTATTAATTGATCAACATATAGATTCACTCTATGCAATAATATGAAATTAAGAGCCAAATTATCAAAAAAACAATTATAATAGGGATTATTAGCAGTCAAATTACCCTTTGAACTTCCAAATTTAGATATATATCTATACTTTTACTGTCAAATTATATTATTTCAATTTTGACAAATTAAGTTATATTGACATATTATAAGAAAAGTATCAAATTTAGAATTAAAATTAAAATTTAAACAAACATTTCAAAAATTTTATACAAATTACTTTAGTAATTTTCAATGGGCTTAATTAAGTTTCTTCCTTTTTCATTTGAACTAAATTAAAAGCTGTGAGTTAATTCAAATATAAATAAAATTTTGGATAAATTTAACTTTGGAATAAGTTTAAGACAATTGATTTTTAATTCAATTGTGATAATATAAAGTAGCCAATTTCAACTAAAAGAGCATAGTTGAATTGTTACAAGATTATTTTAGTTTAATAAGAGATTTTGAATTTGAGATCTGAGAATGCAAAACTAATTTCGGATGTCATACAATTAAAAAAAATATATTGAATTTCACTATATTAACTTATCGAGAAGAGATTCAAATTTAAAATGTTATGGCTACTAAACTACACGTGATTGACAAATATTAGGTTTTTGTTGAAGATGCATTTTTAATTATATTAATATTTTATTAGCAAGAGATTGTTGGTGTTGGTGACTTGGTGGTGTCTGTATTGTTGTCTGTTCACACACACAAAGTATCTAATTCTTGTAAACCTCCATGCACAAATGCCCTTACTTTTTTATTTCATTTTGTCATAATCCATACAGATATATTAAATGATTTACTTGGACCGGTTAATTACATGAAAAAGAAAAATTTATGGATAATATATAATTATTATTTTTTATATATATGATATATTATGATTGGCATTGGTTTATAAACTTCTTTTTATTTGCGGGGATGAGACATTTTTTCTTTATTAAAAGGGATAGAATTTTCCATCGTTATAGGTAGAGAGAAACTAATACAATAAAAAGAAACTAAATTAGGTTTTTTCACCATATTTTTTTTGCCACAATGGGAAGTGATGCAATCCTGCCTGAAGCCAAATATATTGTTATATATTTTATGGTATATGATATTGTAGAGATCGGATATTTAATTCATGATTTTCCATTTATATAATTACTATTTTATAATAGATGTCCGATTTGATGTTTTGCATTTCTTAGGAGCAGAATACCTAGTAATCCAACATTGCTTTGTCCTGTTATTCTATTCCTTTCATTTTGTCGGCATGTTCACTTTTAAATTTAAAAAAATAATAATAATAAGGCAAGCAATTGGAACTGAATTAATAAATTTCTATCTACAGTTTATAAGTTAAAAAAAATTAGAAATAAATATATAATTTTCCAAATCAGAAAATAATACAACTAAATAATAAAATATATCTTGTAATCTTCTTAAAATAGTTTTCTAGAAAACTGATCTAAACACACCATCGGTAATGCCAACATATCATTTCCTACACATATATGATCGACGTACATATGTAAATAGGAATCACAATTGGTGGATCTCCTTAAATTAGGCCTACAAATTCTCGACTTGACAATCAAGTCAAGTCATCATTAGGTGGGTTTGAATCGATCATTTTGAATTTAAATTATTTTTTGTTATCTCATTCTTATATATTTATCGGATTCTAAATTAATTTTTTTTTTTCAAATAAATTCCAATCTAATTAAAAAAAAAATTGTCAATTTTAATCATGGGCTTTACTGCACAGGTACAAATGTGACATTAATTAATTGGTTGGTGATTTATATTTCCAATTAATTAAGTTCTTAGCACCGGAAAGTCTAAATGGTTATTGATTGCTCGAAATTGATCATCCAAGTTGTATAATTGTCAGTTGATTAGATTTTGATGGAATTACAGTTCTTCATATTCCAATTACATCATCCGTCAATTAACTAACCTAAACTATTTATTTATATATACATAGGTACGGAGTTTTATTAGACCTCTCAAAATTTTTGAAATTTTTTCATATATCTATATGATAAATATTTTTATATATTTTTAATATTTTTTTACAATAAAAATAATTTTATTGATTTAAACTAGCAATATAAATTTACTAAAAACCAAACTATAAAAGATGAAACAGTAAAAAAATTTACAGCATCCAATTTAACAGCATAATAAATCAGTACAATGCTTATACATTTGAAAATACTATAGCAATTGAAATACTTATAACTCCAGTTCTGCAATATATTGATGACCATAATCTGATTTAATAAATCTATCTGATTGAATATATTTATCTGTTTGAATCGTCCACACAAAAATAAAACACCGCAACAAAACAATAAAAAACCAAATACCGCAATAAAACAGCAAAATAACAAAAAATAAACAATCAAAATAAACTTGTTCTATATTGAATAACTATTTATTTTAAAAATAAATTGATAAAAAAAATGTAGAATGATGATTTCATATCAAGAATGATAAAAAATTACTTCTTATTACTTAACAAAAATGAACAATTAGAAAAAAAAAAAAGAGAAAATTTGAAAGAAAAGGAAGCTAGAGTTTTTTTTCTATACTCTTACATTTCTGTTATTCCTTCTTTATATATATTTTTAATGTTGGTCCCCTATATTTGTAGATTTTATTTACTAATTTGTAATTTGATATGTGGCTATATATAAATAAACAGAAATTATATATACATATATATATATATATATAGTGAAATGGACAAAAATTAAAAGCACTCAAACTTATATTAATTAATTAAGGAAAATAAATAGAAGGTTCGAAAATTGAGAATACATATACTTGCACAAGAGAGATATAATCATGGAGTTTCTGACATGTACAATTAGTACGAGCATATGAAGAAATTTTCCTCGATGGCAAATTTGCTTTTCCAAACCCACAATGATTTTTTTAGCATTTTTCTTCAAAAGAGTAAAATATAAAATAAAAATAAAATCTAATGGACCAATTTCTCATGACTAAGATTCCTTTATGTTCACTCATTTTTTTATCTTCATAGTCCATACTCCTTTGGGAAAGTGGAGTATCCCAACTTGCGGTTTGAGCAAAAAACTAATAATTCACTAAAATTAGAGGAATTTGCTGAAATAAATAAATAAATATATACATATAAAGGGTCCACGTGTTCGCCACATACTTCAATTTCATATCATATATATTATAACGTTGCAGAACTTCCATTTGTTTCCAAGTGGCAAACAGAAAATCCTCCTTGACATTATTTTTTTCACCTGAAATTATTAAAATTCACCATTGCAATCGTCTCGATGCTAAGAAAAAGCGAAAACAAAGAGGTCTACCGCACTTAACACAAAATACACTGTTTAATTTCTTAATTACTACTAATATATAATTTCTTAATTACTACTAATATATTTACTTATTGGTATGGTACTATTCAACTTTTTTTTCAATCGTCCAATAATTTGGATTTCACACCCAACATATCCATTAAATGTTTATTGTTTTCACATATTTGAGATCATTCAGGCTTATCATTCGTCTTTTAAATTCATGTTTTAAACTAATGAGAGGAAAAAAAAACTGAAATCAACCCACTGTTAAGTAAGATTTTGATCATATTTTTGAATTTACAGTCGAACTCTTTATACAGAAAGAATGCGATGTATATCCATAACAAATTCTAAATCTATTTGCAGATTGTTGTTAATTTAAACAATATTCCTATTGATCCATATCTTACACCAAATCTTCTACCTTAAATTAATGGAGCAAGATCTTAATATGTCTACATAATTCCTTAATCCTACTAGACCTTAATTAATTTTAGGTAAGTATCAACACTCTCTCATTGCTAATGGAAAGAAATAATTTGTGTGGAAATATCATCTTAATCAATTAGGTCATTTCTTTAATTATATTACAACCACTTTCACTATTATAAAAAAATTTAATTTCTTTAATTATATTACAACCACTTTCACTTTTATAAAAAATTTACATGATATTAGGAAAATTAATCAAGTTTAATATCAATGCTAGTGTATAATTTGGCATGATTGGTCTTTAGCTATACTAATGCTAGTGATCCACTTGCTCAAAGTGGCTCCATGAAAATTAGTCATATTTGTTTTACAATTGGTGAAGTATTGAAATCAAGACCCTTGTAATTGCTCATGTCCCTTCTTGCCTCTATTGATTCCCACAATTATCAATCAATGGTGTCATTTAAATTGTCCAAATTGTGTATGGCAGACAAAATTAGGGTTTCCCCACAAAGTAGCAAACACTTTCGTTAATTTAATTTGGTGTCAATTAAATATAGTAATTAGTGGAAGGTCCAAATAAAATACC
>CATIWF010114879.1:0-14862 GCA_949630135.1 Balakata baccata
TATTATATATAAAATATATTATCTTTTATGAAAATGTTATATAAACTAATTCGATTCTTACCTATCTTTAAATTCCTGATTTGCTGGTTTTTCTAGTTAATTTACAATGCCGGTTTTTATAACCTTGTAATAAAGTTTACAAGTAGCAAAGGACATAAACAGAACAGCGACCTGCCCGTCTCTTGCTTCTCGTTTTTTCATTTGTTGCTGCCGTTTTGCTGAAAGAGGCAGTAAGAAGAACAAGAAGCAGCATCAATTTTCTGCGCAATCAATCATCAAAAAGCTGCTCAATAATTGCACTCTTCCCTCACACACAAATCACCATTTCTACAAAACGCCGCATACACCTCCACTTCCTATCATTTTCATTTTGGCGAGAGATTCTTCGATCCGATTCACTAATTAACAGTTATAGTTTTAGCGAGAGGAGCTTTATCGCGCAGCCGATGGCGCTTTCAGCTTCTGATTTGCCATTCATGTACTCTTTGCTGGCCAATTCAATGAGCGGTGACGAGTCTGTGCGTAAACCGGCTGAGGCGGCGCTCTCTGAGTCCGAAAGCAGACCTGGTTTCTGCTCTTGCCTAATGGTGCTCTTCTGGAATTTTTTTTTTCATTTTTAGGGTTTAAGTTTAGTTTTAATGTGATGCTGTGATTTACTTCTGAGTTTTTGGGTTTGTGCATGCGTGTGCTAATGGATGGTTATGGATTTGCGTATTTGATGTTAATGCAGGAGGTGATAACTGCTAAGGATTTAACGTCTCAGGTGGATGTTCGTCTATTAGCTTCAGTGTATTTCAAAAATAGCATCAGTCGTTATTGGAGAAATAGACGCGATTCCTCGTAAGATAGATTTGCTATTGTTGTCATTTTTTCTTTCGTTGGTGAAGTTATTTTCATGGTCATGTTCTAATAATGGCAACTCTGATCGAAACTGCATCCATTTTGGATTCTTTTAGCTTATTGTGGAATTGAGATGGTAAGGTTAATGCATATCCTATGATATGTACTCTGTGTGCAGGGGCATAAGCAGCGAGGAGAAAAACCATTTGAGACAAAAATTATTGTCCCACTTGAGAGAAGAAAATGATAAGGTGTGGTGCTTTTTTTTTTCCCCTGTTCTGTGGGCAGTTTGGTCGTTGTTACTTATGGATTGGACTAAATTAAATTATTTTAACTCTTCTTTTCAGTGGCATATTTTAGAGCATATGAAAAAGCTACATTTTGTTTACATCATTACACAGGCCCCAGAAATTCATTCAATTATCGGCGCTAGTTTATCTAATTAAGTTCCCTTGCTTTTTATGTTTATCTTATCACAGATAACTGTAATGCTGGCAGTGCTCATTTCCAAAATTGCTCGCTTCGATTATCCCAGAGAATGGTAAATATTTTATTGATTTTTGTGGGTTATTCTTTTGCATGTCAGTTCTTCCATTTGTGTTAAAAACTTTAAGCTGTAAATTGCTGGAAGTACAACTAGTTATGCATTTTTAGATTTGAAGTAAATAGGTGCAAAAGTTTCTGATTTTTTTCTTTAGAAGTTCATTTTGATGTTTAAGGGATACTTCAGTTTGGAAAATTGGCGCTTCTTCATAATTCTGTTGCTTCTATTGTACAAAATGGAAATTCATGTCTCTATTGCATCAGTGTGTATGTTCTAGGTTGGCAACATTATGAAAGCTGTCTGCCTTGATGTAAGATAATTTGCTGTTCTACATAGTGAATTGTGCTTTATATTTTTCATCCCCAGATGCGTTTTGCTAGTTATTTTGCAATGCAATATTCCATATGCCAAATCAAAATATGAAAAAGATGAGACTGTATTACTACCAGTTGTATAGGTACTCGGTCTAATACTAAATTGTGTGCCAATAGGCCAAGAAACTAGAGCTGTGGAAATACCAACTTTTCATGGTTTTAGTGATCCTATATGACACTGTGCTGTGGTGCATGTTCATTTACAGATTTTGAGTATGTACTCTAAAAGAAGTCCACTACTGCATTGATTTCTATGTTAACCTACATTTTGCATTCCTCTTTTTCCTTTTTTGTTTCATGTGCCATATTTATCCAACTTCCGGTTACTTGAAATTCATCTATAGCCAAATATCATGTGCCATATTTCTGCTTTTAGTTGGTCTTAAGTTTTTGTTTAAAATATCAGGAAATTAGGAAAAAAGAAAATATTGTGCTAGAGAAAATTGGAGGAGTTGTTTCAAATTTCAATTAAATGAAGGCATTTGTGCGCTGAATCTCTATGCTTTGAAAAATACACAAGTTTGCTTAGAAGAATACACAAGTTGTTGACATTGACTCTAATTGGGGATGATAATAAAGTTAAGAAAAACTGTTATGGTCATCAACTTTAGTTTGACCATTTGAATCATTCTCAAATGGTTGTTTGCAATAATGCAGTTACATGAGTTTGAATTGGCAACATTATAATCTTTGATTGGCATGTTGCAAGCAAATTGGAGTGTGATAATCCAAAGTATCTTTTATTGGCTTCATATTTTTAAATGTGGATCATAATGGATGTGGAACAATACTCAGACTATCATCATTGATTTGCTCTGTGCATCAGTGAGTTGTTAAAAATTTTAATTGCTAATATAGTTGAATGCTAGAAACTCAACAGCATGATGATAATAAGTAAGACCTCATACACTCTACTGTTAAAAAGAAAATTTAATCAGTCAACCAAATGAATTATGTCAACTACTTTGGATTAGTTTTGTTGAGGTGTCCCTGTTTTTGGTGTGCGATAGGGAAATTTGCTGTTGCTAGGAAGACAAAGATTGCAGTATTTTTAAGAGAATCCATCACCAAATTTAGAATGTTTTTTAATTAATGCAAACAGTTTGCTTGCTAACATTTATATTGTCTCAGTTTTCTTTGATGTATCCTAAACTTCCTTATTTTCTTTTTGCTCATCTGTTTTCAGTTGAACTGTCATCATTTGTTTGGATAGCTTTCATTTGACTAACAATTGGCATTTATCTCCTGACTTGACTAATTTAGGCCAGAGCTCTTTTCGATCTTAGCACACCAGCTTCAGTCAGCAGATGTTCTTACTTCTCACAGGATTTTCATGATCCTCTTCCGAACCTTGAAGGAATTGTCCACTAAACGTCTGACTGCAGATCAAAGGAACTTTGCAGAGGTATAACTTCCAAACACTTTTTGTTCTTTTTCTCTGATATAATTTGTTATTTCTTGTCCAACTTGTTTACGTAGTCTTTATTATGGGGATGAAAATTGCACCTGTCCTGGCATCTAAAAAGCCAACCCTTTGAAATTTGCTGATGAGTTACATGTGATGTTATGCTGATTTTCATGAGATATATTATTATAAAATTTCTAAGATTATTGACCCTGTGGCCACTGAAGGATCATTCAGATGTTATCATAAAATCAGTTTTGTCTGGCATTTTGTAATCAGTATGTGATCTTTATTGATCTTCCTGTGAATATTATAAATGATATTTCTTTTTATCTTTTCCTTCTTTTATAAAACTAATAGAAACTCTTAACCTATTTTCTTTCTCTTATAAAAGGATTATGTATCCATGTGCTTTTTCTGCGGCAGATATCATCCCACTTCTTTGATTATTGCTGGCGCCTTTGGCAGAGTGACATGCAGGCTATATTACATGGTTTCTCAGCACTTGCTCAAAGCTATAACACAAATGCTTTGGGGCAGCATCATGATGATCTTTATCTAATAAGTGAGAGATGGTTGTTGTGTCTGAAAATAATACGCCAGTTGATAATTTCTGGGTTTCAAAGTGATGCTAAATGCATACAGGTAAATTTTGTATGCTTACCTGTTCTCTATGAAAAATCTGAGGTTTGGTGCATCTTAATTGTTATAATCCTGGCAGATCAATGTTTGATTTCATATTTCGCTTTTTATATCTGATAGGAGGTCCGACCAGTGAAGGATGTCTCTCCCTTGCTCTTGAATGCCATTCAGTCATTGCTTCCGTTCTGTGAGATTATTCTCTTCTCCTTTGTTGACTTTTACTCTATTTTACATTTAGGATTTGGAGGCAGTCCTATGCTTAAGCATTTTTGCAACAAGTGGTTGCCAGAAGCACTGAAATATCAGAAAATTGTGGAACACCCCTTATTGCTAGACATAACTGCTTGTCTTGAGATTTAGAAGTTGGCTACTCTTTTTTGTAAAAAATGAATTTCACAAAAATGAAATACGGATTGCATAAACAAACTGATAGAGAAATTAGCTTTATGTTATTGGATGTGTATCTCAGTTATTTCTTAAGATTATAGCTCACTTCCCTCTGTTTCTGCTCCTAGTGTATACAAGTGAAGTGACGTAGAAAAAGGGGTCCCTCACTCATGCTCTCTTTCATTGTGATAATGGCCTTTTATGTTTCCTAAGAAGTTATATTTTAATTATTATTTTGAGAAGTTACCACACTTATTTTTACTGTCTGATATTTAAGTATTTAATCTAAGGGGAAAAAGGGAGAAGCATTACCATTGCTGCCCCATATTTCTTTGCCAGTTAGCCTGCTTAATGTTAAAGCTAATTTCTTGCATATTTCGTCCTATTTTGCAGATTCATCTTTTCAGAAGGGACACCCTAAATTCTGGGACTTCATAAAAAGGGCTTGTACAAAATTAATGAAGGTTTTAGTTGCAATTCAGGGCAGACATCCTTATTCATTCGGTGATAAGTCTGTCCTTCTGCCTGTCATGGATTTTTGTTTAAACAAGATTGTAGATCCTGCTCCTGATTTACCATCATTTGAGCAGTTTTTGATTCAGTGCATGGTAATGGTAAAGTGTGTACTTGAATGTAAGGAATATAAGCCCAGTCTCACTGGTCGCGTGATGGATGAAAATGCAATTACACTAGATCAAATGAAAAAAAATATTTCAAGTGCTGTTGGTGGTGTCCTCATTTCCCTTCTCCCCAAAGAGCGCTTAATACTCTTATGTAATGTGTTAATAAGAAGGTAATGTGTCCTAGCCTATACTTTTATCCATCAGTTTGTCTGCAGCCCACTCTTTACACTGTTACTCAAAATCTGAGGTGCATGAAGCGTTACTTTCTTTCTTCTTTTTATGATGTGAATCTCGAACCTTCTCCTTATATTGCTCTATGCAGTGTGTTAATGAATGTTTGTTTAATTTTTACTGCTGTTGCATTATTTATGGTTTCTTTAAATTTTTTTCTCCTAAGTTATTGCTTCGACTATCATCATACCGAGTTTGGGTTTTAGGTTTTCTAAATAAACCTACTTCTTTTCTTCTATGAGTTTTGGAAAATAATATTTGGATTATTGTTAGAATTTGGAATGCATATAGTGGTTGCTGCATTTACTTCAAGTATGTTTTCCTCAAGCAAAAGCTTGAAAGGCTCTTTCAAGTCATAGGAACATGCTATTACTTGTGTTTGTTTGCGTGCATATTTTGAATATTAGTTTTTCCTCTATCCTAATCCTAGTCGCTTCTAGATATTAATTGGTATAGAAATTGGCAACATTTGTCTGCCTGCCTCACAGTATGAGAATTCAGTTTATGTCAGCCAAAATGGCAATGACATGAGTTCGGTTCTAGTTTTACTTTGTTTTTTTTTCAACTGCTACATGAAAATAAATTTTTGATATCATTATTAACAACCAAGCAGCTGGAGCCAGGTCCCTACTTGGGAGTTTTAATTTCTGATTATTTCGGGATAATTGTGAAATGATTTGTTAAAAAGTTTTTGTTTTTAGATTTCCAATGATGTTATACAATTAGAATTTTAGTAAACCTTTCGAAGTTTCTTGTAAAATTGTTTGAGCTTAGGTGTCATTGATGTTCTGGCAGGTATTTTGTTCTAACAACAAGTGATTTGGAGGAGTTGTACCAGAACCCTGAATCTTTTCATCATGAGCAGGATGTGGTTCAGTGGACTGAAAAACTGAGGCCCTGTGCTGAAGCTTTATATATTGTGTTGTTTGAAAACCATAGCCAAGTAGGTGGAATTCAACTTTTGTGGATCTTTAACAATTTTTTTTTCAACATAATTAACCTATTTGAGTGCAAGTAAGAGATGTGAACTTATTTCTTCTGCATTGTTACTTTTAGCTGTTGGGTCCTGTTGTGGTGTCCGTTCTTCAAGAAGCAATGAATGGTTGCCCATCATCAGCTACTGAGATCACTCCTGGGTTGCTTCTTAAAGATGCTGCTTATGGTGCTGCTGCATATGTTTATTATGAACTCTCGAACTACCTAAGCTTCAATGATTGGTATGTCTGTTCTCCTTCTCACAAAATTCTATAAATCCAAAGCATACTTCTTGGATGAACTTATTTAATTCAAAAGGACAATTGGATTGTCCTTTTGAATAGTGATTTGTTACTTGGAGCAAGCGCCCTATGCCTCTGTCCAGTGTTATAAAATGAACTGTATGTATTGCAATACATTTACAGATTTTTCTACTGGATGTTAATCATGTTTAGCCCAATGTTTTGATTCAAAAAAATATATCTACAAATAACTATAACTCTATAAAATATACTAATACTCTTTTTTACAAATTTTCTAATATTTCTAACATAGAATATATTCTAAAAAATAGAATAAAAAAAGAATATATTATAAAATATATTCTAAAGATAGAATTATAAAATAATTCTAAATTCTAAATTATATATATATATAGGGGAGGGAGGGATTCTACGGAGTTGGCTGCTTAAATGGAAAAACTGCTGTCACAAATTCAACCCATTTCTTACTTCATCAATATTTTTTTGGAAATATTTGTTTTTTCAAATTTGTTAAAGTGCTCAAAAGTTAAATTAAACTTGAGGGAAGCAAGTAAGGATGTCTCACTGTATTTTGTTTTATGCTTTGAAGCTTAAGTTGTTGTGAGTGCTCTAGCTGAAGTTTTAGGAGTTGATATTACAAAATTTCTACTCTGATTTTATGTTTTGTAGATTACATTGTGACTTATTATTCTTCCTGAAACTGCTGATGGCAGGTTTAATGGTGCTTTATCACTTGAACTTTCAAATGATCATCCGAATATGCGCATCATCCATCGGAAAGTTGCATTAATACTAGGACAATGGGTTTCTGAGGTATGATACAAGACATCTAAGTATTAACATTCTATGTCTGTCAGCAGTGCGTGCATTGGGCATTGGGTGTAGATATTTCGACTCTATATGGTGATTAATGGCATCATAGACTTGTAGTCACTTGAAGTTGCTTTGATATGCTATTCTAATGAGTGGCTAATAAAAAATAACTTTATCTGTGCTACTGTGCAACTGCAGTAAAATTATTTCTTACATATTATAACACTTGACATTGGTGTATGCTCATTCTGTCTCAGTTCTGTTAATATATGTCCCTCATTTAAATAACCTGAGGTGGAGTATTATTTGTTGGTGCATGTTGCTTATCTCTATTCATTTGCAGATTAAAGATGACATAAAAAGACCTGTGTACTGCGGATTAATCAGATTGCTACAAGACAAAGACCTGTCTGTCCGGGTATGTTGCATAAGCTTACCTCTTAAATGTGATTATTTTGAATGCCGGAAACAGTGCTCTGACAAGAAAAGCAAGTGGCTGGGCCCACTTCTTTCTGCCTGGACTAGTTGTTAGTCATTTCACCGCTCTTAATCCAATCATCTTTCCTTTCTTTGCTTTCTTTCCTTTTGCCTTTTAAATTTTAGAAATATTCTGGCTGTGATCTGCACTTAGATTTCCGTCTGTGTGTGCTATTCAACTACTGAAGCTATGCATTCATTGATTGTTTTAGCTGGCAGCTTGTCGGTCTTTGTCTTCACATATCGAAGATGCAAACTTTGCAGAAAAAGAATTTACAGATCTTCTTCCTATTTGTTGGGATTTATGCTTTAAGTTGATTGAGGAGGTTCAAGAGTTTGATTCTAAGGTGAGATGGTGCTCTTGTTTTCTTGCTCGTGCAATCTTTTAATCATGGTTAATTGTCATTGTTTATGTTTCTCTTCTTATTAGTTTATTTGTCATGTTCCTCTGTGAAAGATGAATTCTTGTATTAAATTGAGTTTTACAGCACTATACAACCTCTACTTATACTATAGGTCTTGTCTAAAAAGGAAAGTAAAAATTCTTTCCTATATAGTGGCGGCTTAATTACCGGAATCATAATCACTAGAAATTAGGAATAAACAAGGAAAGAAGGCAGCTATTGACATTGGCACCAGGTATTTAATTCTTGACATTGGTACCAGTTACTGAAGTTTCTATGCTCTATTTTATACGTAATTTTTGAATTAGTCTGAGAAAATACTGGATCATGTTATTGTTTCTTGTAAATTTATAGTGCAGAAGCTGAATTTATTGCTTTGTGGTGCTTTTGATATGGTTAATTATCCATATCAGTAAACATCGGCTTAACTAGCAAAATCAAAATTAATTCCAGTCTTTAGATTGTTCTATCATCAATTATTCCCTCCCTCACTTGCCACGCTCTTCATAACATGACTGAAGTTCTTTGTCATCATTGAATTTCAGGTTCAGGTATTAAATTTGATCTCTGTTCTTATTGGACATGTCAGTGAAGTCATTCCATTTGCAAACAAATTGGTGGAATTTTTTCATAAGGTATTGAACTTGTAATATAGTTTTATTTTCATTGCAATAATGCTAACAATTTTGTTATTTTGAACGGGCTTTGATATCGTTAATGATTCTGTTACTTGAAAGGTTTGGGAGGAATCTTCTGGTGAGAGCCTTTTACAGATTCAGCTTCTTATTGCTCTGCGCAACTTTGTGGTTGCACTTGGGTACCAGTCCCCCAGTTGTTACAATGTGCTATTACCTATTCTGCAAAGGGGAATCGATATAAATGGCCCAGATGAGCTTAATCTGCTAGAGGACAGTATGCTGGTTAGCCAACTCTTTACTATTTTCATATACTGTTAAAGAGAGAGAAAAAGAGGGAGCTTATTCAATGGATTGAGAGGGAGTGGGAGAATATTTTATGGCTGCACTTACTGTATCATGAAATCATAACAAGTGTGATTTGCTTCATCATGTAGTTATGGGAAGCCACACTCTCACATGCTCCTGCAATGGTGCCTCAGCTTTTGTCATACTTCCCATGTCTGGTGGAGTTCACAGAAAGAAGTTTTGATCATTTGCAGGTTTGCTTCATGGGGTCAATCACTTTACAAAACTTGCGGTGTGAATCACTGTGTTGTGTTTGTAGGTCAATGTAATTTTGCTTAGTCTTCCTTGTTGATTTAGACATGCTGCATTAGGACTACATGATCCATCTGCTAATTTCATCCATACCCAGTACTGCTGAATTTATTTTTTGATTGGATGAATCAACATTCAGTAATTCATATATTCGTGCTCTTAAGTGAAATCTCATAATTTCCGTGCTTCTGAATCTTGTTCACTGTACAAAACTTGCCATGTGAATCACTGTGTTGTGTTTGTAGGTCAATGTAATTTTGCTTAGTCTTCCTTGTGGATTTAGGCATGCTGCATTAGGACTACATGATCCATCTGCTAATTTCATCCATACCCAGTGCGGCTGAATTTATCTTTTGATTGGATGAATCAACATTCAGTAATTCATATATTCGTGGTCTTAAGTGAAATCTCATAATTTGCGTGCTTCTGAATCTTGCTGCTTTTTATTTTTCTCCTTTTCATATCTATTTTACAATTTTTTTTTTTTTGGAAAATTGCAGGTTGCTGTCAACATACTTGAGAGTTACATAATTTTGGGTGGAACAGAGTTTTTAAGTGTGCATGCTTCCAGTGTAGCTAAGCTTCTTGATCTTATTGTTGGTAATGTAAATGACCGAGGCCTGCTTTCAACCCTTCCCGTGATTGATATATTAGTGCAGGTAATGTATTTACAAGCTTTCACAAGTAAATTTATCAAGTATTCTCTTTGATACAGTGCCACATGTTGTTTCACCCTTGGATGCTGAGATCGTCACTTTATTTCAGTTCTGTTATTCGATTGTAATTTGTTACACCAAATGACAAAATCATGAAAGTTGAAATTTTGCATCTACTTAGTTGGGCTGGATTTAATATGCTGGAATTCCAAGTTATCTATTTGGGCCCATTGAAAAGTCAAAATTCTCATTTCTCTCTCTGTTTCTCTTATTCATCATCAACCACCTTTTTCTCCATAACTTTCATTCAACTAGGTTGGAAAGGTGAATGATATCTTGATTTTAATGTTTCATAAAGGTGAAAATAACTTTTGAGACAAAAACCTGAGAGACAAATGACCAACAGATATTATCCAACCATATGAAAAGTTGTGTTCTAGTCTTGGAAATATATAGGGGTAATATTCCTTTTCTTATTCATAGGAAGTATAGAAATTCTGTTTGCGTATGCACAGTGAACAAATGAAGAATAAGTTGTTGATGCATGCTTTTTCCTCTAGTTACTACTGGCCATTTTACATTCTCCTGTTGCAAGTTCTGCACAAACCAGGTAGAAGAAAATGGTAAATAATCAACAAAGGAAGACATGAAATTGTATATTCTTCTTGTTTCCCAAGTTTTCTCAAGGGACAAAAACTAATTAGGATAGTGTGTTGGAGAATATGTGTTGACAGGACAAAAAGGGTGTGACAGGAAAGAGAATTTGAATTTTTGTGGCTTTTTACATATCTTACTTGGAATGCCAGCTCGGCTTTCCAGCAAGCCGAAGACAGGATCTGGCGTAGATACTTTATTGTATTGAAAAGTGAATTTGCCTTATTTTTGTTCAAAATGCTGAAGTTTTTGAGTCTAGGTCTTCCATGTCAGAGCTGACTCTAATATATTCATGGATGCTATTAGTTAGGGTGGGTATAGTCTCTTAATTCTGTTAGTTTGTCTTAAATTTAAATGAACATCGGTTAAAGTTAATTTTTTCATCCAACTTTTAATACCCTTTTTTCTTCATCTCCAAATTGGGGTTACAGGCATAGGGTTTACTGTGAAGGTTTTAATTTAATATTTTTACATCCATCAACATTCTTTTTATTTTAGAACTTTCAAACAAGGTGATATTACTTGATGTTACTTTCTACTGCATTCCATTCCATTACTTCACCCTTTCTAACTTCCCTTTCTATCGCTTCTGAAACTGCCATGCTAAAGCAAGTGCATGATGTTTACCAAAGTTCACTATAACAAATCTGAAAAGTTTCCTGAGTTTAGCATAAAACATCAGTGCATTACTAGATCCATAAAAAAATACGCTATTTTGCAGTGTTTCCCAACTGAAGTGCCCCCATTGATCAGCAGTACCTTACAAGTAAGTGCAGTTTTCAGATTCTTGAGGAATTGAATGTGTAAATTACATCCTATTTGTATCTTTTTAACTGCTATTGATTTCATGTTTCCAGAAATTAATCGTAATATGCTTGAGTGGACGAGATGACCTAGAACCTTCCAAGACAGCTGTTAAAGCATCTTCTGCTGCTATCCTAGCTAGAATTTTGGTGATGAATACCAATTATCTTGGTCAATTGACAGCAGAACCATCACTTGCATTGCTCTTCCAGCAAGCAGGCACTCCAATTGAAGAAAATATACTTCTTTGTTTAGTGGATATATGGCTTGACAAGGTAAATGGATCATGAATTTCTTGAAGGATACTTTTGGTGATTGTTGGAATTTGTACAATTCTAATTTTGCTTGATATTTACCTTGCGTAAATTATTTTTGACATACCAATTTGTGGTTCTTTCTAAAACTTAATGTCTGCATATTTGATTGCAGAGTTGATTTAATAGTTTGCAGACTTTTTTACAGTTAAATTATTTGAAATTCACGAATACATGTCATCTCTGAATGTAATGAAATTCTGTCTTCATGAGTTTTGAATCATCTTGAATTATATGCTCATGATTTATGATCACTATTTATTCTCCCAAAGATGTTGCTTTCATAATAATTATGGATGGTGAGCCTCACTGCTTCGTTTAATATTTTTATGCAGGTAGATAGTGCATCTTCCAGCCAGAGAAAAATATTTGGCTTAGCACTTTCAATAATTTTGACACTAAGACTGCCTCAAGTGCTTGATAGGCTTGATCAGATCCTTAGGTGTGTGTTGGTTCTTGGATTTGCTGTTATTTTGAATATCTTTCCTTTCCCTGTGTTTGATAATTCAATTTATTCATGCAGTGTGTGTACAACTGTAATATTGGGTGGAACTGATGATTCAACCGAGGAGGAATCGAGGTTACATTTTTTGTGAATCTAACTTAATTTCTCAGATCTTTACCCAGTTAGTTTTAAGAGTTGACAATTTTGTCTTTTAAATGGATGGCAGTGGTGATAACATGATTTCCAGCTTGTCTCATGGCGAGGGCATTGTTCCAAGCAAAGAGTTCAGAAAAAGACAGGTGAACATTTTTAAGATATGCATGAATTCCAGAGTCTGATTAGAGTTATCAAATGATATTATGACGTTACATAGTTGCTTTCTTTATTGTTTGTTTTCCTCAGATAAAATTTTCAGACCCTATCAACCAGTTATCGTTAGAGAACTTGGTTAGAGATAATCTTCAAACTTGTGCTGCTCTTCATGGTGAATCTTTTAATTCGGCCATTAGCAGAATGCATCCTTCTGCTTTTGCACAATTGAAACAGGCTTTGAAGTTGCCATAGCCAGGCATATATCACTGATAGTTTTTGTTCTGTTCAAGTGGTGATATTAAGCTCAAGGACCGCACAATTTTTTTATTTGTTACATACGTTGAGGAAATGTTGGTAAGCTTTTATTTGCTCCATCTTTCTTTCTTGCTCAACCTTTTTCTTTTTCTCCTTTTTTAATTCATTTTTATTCCCTCTTTTTATTTGTTTCATCTTTATTTATTGCTCAATTTTTTTTCCTCTTTTAGGGTTCGTTTCTTTCTCAATAGTATAAAATGTTGATTGTTGCTTATATATATATATATATAAAGTTACTTGAGCATTTCATTTTTTTCCCTTTCAGTGTCTAAATAAAGCCAATGGTAGACAAATTTTTTGGCTTAGGGTGCATTCTGTATCATTTTGTGTTTTTTAATTTAAAAATCAGAAATGGCTTTCAGTTTTTATTATTTGTTTCTTGGAAACTGGGGAAGATAGATAAGGATGATTAAATTTTTTTAATGTTTAGTTATATCGAATTAAATTACTAATCCAATATAAATGAATGGATCTAAATTTGGTAAGTTTCTAAAATACAAAAAATATCCTGGGTTAAATGAACATAATCATTAAAAAAAAGGAAACCATATTTTGATGATTCTATATTTTTTGCTTTTGGTTTTAAAATTACTTTCTTTCAAGTAAATTAAAAAACACACACACACACACACACAAAAGTGCAAGTGAAAATATTTCTTTTTTTGTTTCAATCATCCAGTGTCCTACAACACAGAGACTACAAACGGTAAGTGAACGTGTTTTTAGTTATTTCTTTAGGAGGAAAAAAATCTGAAAGCTGAATCCTCACTCAATGCACCTTAAGTCTTTTTGTTTCTTTGAATTGCTCAACTGAATCAAAGTCTCAATCCCAATCCATTCCTTTTATTATTGTAAAATATTGAAGTGAAATTGTCTAATGAGGTTACCAAATAGAACCTTAATTAATTATCATAAACTGATTGGAGATTATTTATTTATATATTTATGTTAACACTAACCAATATTTCTTTCTTTTGTTCTTTGGGATGCTTTTCATTAACTTTACACTGATACTATCATTTGTTTTTCCAACTCCAGGTGCAGTGATGATTTGATGACTTGGCTGATGCTTTTAATATTATTGGTTCATTTTTTTTCCTTTTTTTTTTTTTCCTATTTGGAAAAAGAAAGTGTCTCAGAGGAGAAGGAAAAGAAAAGGGAGAAAAACAGAGTGAGGCAGAGTGTTGGTGCATTATATGCATTTTGAAATCATTTGTAAATGCCCCTTGGGGCAAAATGAAATTTTTGTAAATAGTTGGCTGGTCATTTATAGCCTGGATACAAAGTGGTGACAGCTCTGAGTTACTGGTAAAATGATGTTTTGCATCTTACAGAAAAGAGGCGAGGGGGAGAATGATGTATAGTTGTACTCTATACATCCTTTTCTTCGCTTTGGTTCAATTTCTCAGTTCTGCATTCTCTTGCTTCACACGAATGTTGCTCATCCGGTTCTGATTGTATCAACTACTTTTTATTCTGTGAGATATTTCAAGCGGCTGTAATTGCGAAGTGGTTTGATTCTGTTACTATTTTGGTTATATTCTGATTCTCAGAGTTGCACGTTGGCATTCAGATATGCTATTTATCTCTGTTTGAAGTGGAAAATTCGCAGCAGCCTGCCAAGGCAGCATCAGAAGACAACTATTTCTTAAGAGAGCAGCTAGGGCAACCACCAGATTTTACTGGTTAATCTGCTGCAAATTTTGCAGTTATGCAAAGAAGAGAAGGCGACTGAACAAAAAGTTTTAGCCAAATCTCGAATATTTTGAACTGGCCGAAGAAATAGCTGGAGAAACCACCTCTCTAAAGTGCAGTAGCCTTTCACTATGAGAGAAATTGGGGCTTTTACCATTCTATGCAATTTGGCATTTTGATATCTGCATAAGACAGCCGGATCGAAGCTTCGCTACTGTTGGAAAAATCTTTTCTGATATATCGTTACACACTATAAGAGTAAAACTTCTTTTTTTTTTTTTACTTTACTTTTTGGTGTTTTCTGATACACTAAGATGGGCTCTTTATGGATGAATTTTAGTGATGGTATTTCAACCATAGTTGTAAAAATACAAAATTGAATGAGCTTAACCGGTTCAATCGAACAAACTGAAAATCGGCTCTTGGATCGGATGATTTTTACTTCTAAAACTAG
>CATIWF010114927.1:0-121011 GCA_949630135.1 Balakata baccata
CCTAAACACCCGTGTAGGAGGCGAATTTGTCTTAAGGAAACTGTGTGCTACACAGGCCTCAGATTGTTTTCCATTTTCTACTATTGATTTTGAATATTGAATTAACATTTCTCCTATTTCTTGTATTTGATATCTAACATAACTTACTCCATAAAATATAATTAAAGAACTAATTCTCATATTTGGCCTTAGATTAAATATAGAATAGTAAGCTTTTTTTTTCATCAAATAATAATATTTTTTTAATTGATTAAAGAATAAAATTACATGGGTGTGCAAATATGCACCACAATTTATACATATAGTAATTTAAGAAAGTTTTGAGTGGTTATGGCATAAAAAAAATTTGCAAAATCATTTAAATCATTAACCAATATTTTGCTTGAATGCACCTAAATGTGTTGAGAGGTCAACTTTCAATGTTTGGCTTCCCATAAAGAATTGGTTTTTAATTAATGTTGATAATGCAACAATTTCATGATATTCAAAAAGTAACACATTATCTAATGATGGGTTAGTGGAGAAAAGCATCTAATTAATGATTGGATTTGATACAGCATTTTCTTTATCTAGATGCATTAATTGGAGCTAATTAAAAATAATTAATAAATATATTTCTCTTCATACACTTTCAATTTAAAGGAGGCAGTATCTTTTTTTCATAAAATACTAACTTTTATTTTTAAAAATTATAAAATTTTATACGTTAAAAAATACATCTTTTTTGCAATAAAACTGTACAATGAAAAATATATAAAAAAGTATTAGCCGCACTCATTTATTGACTTATGGTATATTTTGTATCTAATTAACAAAATGTTGATTTTTTTTTTCATATAAAGGAAAATTTACTCCTTTATCTTTTCCTTCCTAACAAACAAATTTTAATTTATATGCACTTTAATAGATAAATGCTCATTTACGTATGCTTGTGCTTTACTATTCTTTCCTTACATGAGTTGTCCAAAGTTAATTCATGCAAAAAAAAAAAAAAATTTTATTGAGACTTGAATTAAAAGCTACTCCATCTGTTCTATTTTAAATTTTTAACTGTTATTTTAGATAATTTTATTAAAATTAAAAATTTTTTAATTAGCTTTAAATTTAAGAAAAAATAGGTAGTTACAACTAAATTATTCTTTAATTGAAAAATTCAAAATTATTAAAAAAATAAAGAATAAAAAAATATAGTCAAAATCTATAATAAATGACTTTATAATTCTACATAATATTAAGAGCAAAATTACAAAAAAAAAAAAATCTCGTTAATTATATAAAAGTGACGTATAAATAGAATTTTAGATTTTATTTAAAATAATAATTAAAATGGAACAAAGAGAGTAATTGATTAATTACAATTATAGTCTCTCGCTATTTCTATTTAAAATTCTTTTACCGTATTCTCTCTCTATAAATCAATTAAAATTGCCTACTCTCTAATCGGTTAGTAGTTACCCACTAAACAAAATAAAGTTAATATTTTCTCAAATTACAATCTATAAAATCAATTCCTAGTACTATAAAATATTTTATTTTTCTCACATATTATACTATATATAAAAGTGGAAATAGGAAAGACAGACAAATTTACCAAAAAATCAATCTAATTGTATTAGTTAATTGAATTAATTTTATCATTTAATAATTTAATTTTTTAGTGAATAATATTAATAATTCATTAATTAGAAGTCTAATTCTATTAGAACTAAGTAACTATATTTTATATATTTTAAAAGAAATTCAGTTTTATTTTTTAAAGTTATTTCGAAATAAATCTATTTAACATTTAAATTTAAGATATTATTAACCTAAAATAAAAATCAATGTAATTAAATTGTAAAATTTGTTTGGATTGAGAAAATCGAACCTTTTATTTTATTAAATAATTAAATTAATTAACTTAAATATTTTCTAAGTAATAAAATAATAAAATAATTTAATAAGTAATAAAAAATAAATAAAAATGTGTAAGTAATGAACATGCAATAAACAATCAAGTTCAAAATGATGAACAATCATTTTCAAAAAATTGAACAATCAAATTCAAAATGATGCACAATCAAAATATAAATATTAAATATATACGTGATAAACATGCGATGAATAATAAAATTTAAAATGATAAATAAACAAATTTAAAACGGTGAACAATTAGGTTATTTGAAAAGTTATTAGTGAATTTCAAAATATTGAATATAATTATTATAAGTTGTTTGAAAAATTATAATTTTTCAATAATTTTTATATAGTTCAATAATTAATTTATTTTAATCATATACCTAATGAGTTAACTTTTTAAAATATACGTAAAATATAATTTATTTTGTTTAAAATTTAAGAATAAAATATAATCAACAACTATTAGTATTTAAATTAAATGAGACTTAATTACATAATAATTAAAAGTAAGTAAAATTAATTTACTAGATTAATGTACAATATCTAATAATCACGTAATGAAAAACTAGTATATATATAAAAAATTGAATAAAACAATACAAATTGAATACATAACAAAGTATAAGCTTTCTTATGTTCTTAAAACCAAGCCTAAAACCTTTAACCGAAAAAAAAAATAAAATAAAATCAGCCCTATTGTGAATTTTGAAATAATAAATCCAAAAAAAAAAAATTTATAAGTTCCAATAAATATATAAATTTTTAGAAAAATTACTATTTATCTCATGTAATTTGACATAATATACTAGTATTTTTTGATATTTGAAAAATATACTATTTGTCTCATATAGTTTTACATAATAAACTAATACACCTGAAATTTGAAAATCATAATATTTACCCTATGAAAGTTTGATATATTGCACCAATATCCCATTGCAAAATTAATTTATTGTATTAGTACTCTTAAAATTTGACATATTATATTAGTATGCTATGATCAAAAGAAAATATTTTTACTTACTAATAGTAAATATCTTAAAATTTAATAGAAATACTATATAGTTTAGCGGAAATAAATTAAAAGAGGCAAATATATATATTTTTCAGATCTCAGAGAATATTGGTGTATTATATCAAATTACATGGAGTAAATAATAATTTTTTTTGGTTTCAATATATATATATATATATTATTGTTTTTCGAAATACTATGATGTATGGAAATTTGAACAATAATCCCCACGATGACCAATGAGGGAATGAGGCTCATTGGGCCATTTTTAAGGCCCAACAAATTCCCACCAATTTATCCAAACGCATTTTTATCTCGTAAAAATCAACACTCAAGTACTGTACTTATTTACTTTGATGCAATCGAGTGGGCAATGGAATTTCAATTTTCAAGAGGCGATACCATTGTTGACTCTCCCTTCTCCGCCCTATTAGTCAATCATTCAACTGCTCAAAAGGTGGTCTCGAAAATACAAAACCCTTCTCCTTAAGTTATACCCATTTCTACTTTACGCTCATACTATTTTGTATATTGTTTCTTTTTGTGTACAGTAGTTGCCTTTACACTGCATTTATAGGATTCTTAAATGCCTCTATTAGAAAAAGGTGTCAATGGGTAACTAGGATTCTACTCTTTGGAGTTGTTTTCTGCTTTTTAATACTCCTGTAAGTTCTGATTATATTCACATCTGATGATATATCGCTTGATTATTAGCTGATTTTGGGTAATTTCAGCTGCTGCTTTTGCATCCACTCTCTGAATTTTGAATTTTGTTTAATTCTTGTTTTCATAATTCTAGCACTTAATTTATGTTGTAATGCTGTTTCTTTTCTTAATGGTTGCAGATAGGTTGTTTATCAGTATGAGATGAATTTTTTTTTTTTTCCAATTATCGTATTTTAGGCTTTCTTTTATCTTTATCGATAGAGTTGTTCAGGGCATAAAAATGGGTGTTATATTATTGATTTATTAGCTTGAAAGCGTGGTTAATTTCAACAATGGTCATTATCTTTTGATAACTCGCATAAAAATAATTTTTAAAATTTTTTCTTATAAAAATCACTAAATTTCTTGTTTTTTTTTCATTAAAATTAGTTTTTCAATTTTTTCACCGGATTACTGATGATGTGGCACTGGAATGCTGACATGTAATGTCATGTCATCATCCATATAGATGTCATGGCAGCAAATTTAAAAAATTGTAGTATCACGTTATTGTCCATATAAATAATTATGTGAAAGAATTTTGGCAATTTTTTCATTGGATTACTGATGATGTGGTATCGGAATGCTGACATGTAATGTTACGTTATCATCCATATAGATGTCATGTTAGCAAATTTAAAGAATTGTAGTATTATGTCAATGTCTATATAAGTAATTCGGTGAAATAATTGCAGAAAGTGATTTTTATGAAAAAAAAAAAAGGATTCAGTAATTTTTCTATAAAAAATTAAAAAAGTTATTTTTGCTGGACATTTAGTGAAATTAACCCCCTAAAAGGGTTGTACTTGATGAATTAGAAAGATTGCAAATAATGACAAGAAATAAGAAAACAAGTGAATGAGGTAGATTTTAAGAGCTAGCACCGTATAAAGGCTTCTTGAAAGCACTTCTGATATATTAGGTATCAAATTACGAGAGGATGCATCACAAACAGGCATCTTACCTAGCACAATTTGCTAAAGCACTCATCGTTCTTTCTTGGAAATCAAGTGCAGCCTGTATATAGTTTGTGCGTGCTTTTTCATAGTGAACTGCAGAGAGTTGAGTGATGCTAGTAGTTTACAGTAAAGTTACAAGTTTCAACAAGAAGTTTGTGGGTAGCTTGACAATATTTCTATGAGCTCTCATGTGTGTTGCATTGAACTCTGTGGCTAATCAAGCTTCTGGATTCTGGTTTGTGGCAATGCCATGTAGCATTTTCCGTGAAAATGATAAAATTCAGATTGTAAACATACTTCCTGTGAACTATGTTCGCTAACAAAAGGCAGAACAAATATATACATGAGCATAATTTTAACTTTTCTTTTTCAAGTTTGAACACCCGTTTATTATGTGAAAATTCCATAAAATTCAGGTTACCTTTTGCCTTTCGAAAGGGTTTTCAGGCATGAAGTTTTGCAAGCAATTTTCTTATGACATTCATTTCATTGGTAAGGAAATTAACATTTCTAGGTGGGACGTACTTTTTGGTCCTTCTGTTATCTTTATTTTCTGCATATATTAGTGGACCTGAATTTTGACTTGTGTGAAATGTATCTCCAGCATTGTGAAACAAAAATGAATGCCAACAGGATACTGGAGCCTACTCTGAATGACATACTTGAGGTGATTAAACCTCTACGGGAGGATTGGGAAGTGCGGTTAAGAATTATCGAAGAGTTAAAAAATGTTGTTTCATCTCTTGATAGTCTTAGAGGTATTTCTGCTACAATTTTATTGTTTTACTCAATGAGGTGTTCTTTACAATCGGGAGTAAATATTTAATCCCAGCATTCTATAAAACTTTGCTTTAGTTTAATGGCACAAATGATTGTACAAAAAGAATTTGATCTTTTGAAAATGAAAAAAATGGTTTCCTTTCATGCATTGATAATCATGATTAATTGCATTTATTGTCAACTAAACTTATTAGTAATTTCATTACAGTCACTATACTTTGGTTTGTACCAGCAAAAATAACTTGCTTTAATTGTCTCAATAAGCCATTGTTGTCTAATTTTTATGTTGATTACATATGGACCATGTAAAATATGTCATATGGTGGTCTTGTGATTGACAAATCAGCGTTAGGAAAAGTTTGGACTTGATTATCATATTTAAAATTCTACTAAAACATTGTAACATTGACATTATTGTGGCAAAAACTACATTTGGGTTATTTTGTTTGTGTGAATTGAAATTTAGTCTCTCAGGTGACTCTGTGAATTAAACATCTGGTAGTTAACAATAGTATAAGAGGGCTTTCTGAACATGATTATGGAATCATGGATTTGAGGAATTGACATTCATTTTGGCAGCAACTAACCAAATTTTTTAAATTTTAAATTCAGCAACTTATAGTATTTTCTTCAATCTTTAGACGCTCTCTTTTTATGTAGTCAAGATATTTCTTTACATCCATCCTATAGGTGGAGTCTTATATAGTACTCATTGTTTAGATTTTTGATGTCTTGAAATTTACTTAAGTCTTTGAGGTTCTTTTCACAATTAATTGCGTCAATAAATCTTCTAACAAGTACAGAACTATTGTTTGAAACATGAGTGTTTACTTGTAAAGAAGAACTTGAGATAAGCCTTATGGATTTGAGATTCAAATAAAGCTCAGTGGAAACTCTTCCATACCATACCGTTTTCCTTTGGTCTTACCTGTTGGGTAAAAACATGTTGCATATAACCAATAAAAATGCATCACAGATTGCTATTTACCCCATCCACCTTACTTTTTCGATATCCATATATTGCCTGGACAAGAATAATTATTTTTCTTTGTAAAACAGTTCAATCTTGATTGTGTTGAAGCATGATAATTGTGCCAACAGGTGCAACTGTGGAGCCCTTCGGATCATTTGTTTCCAATCTCTTCACCCGGTGGGGGGACTTGGATCTCTCTGTTATAGTATTAAATGGCTCTTATATTCCATCTACTGGAAAGAAGCGCAAACAAAATTTACTAAGAGAGTTACTGAAAGCTTTGAGGCAGAAAGGTGATTTAATTCTTGAAGATTAATGCCTATTTTTTTACTGTTGCTGCTTTGCTACCATTTGAAATAGAAGTTCTTAAATCCTTTACGTTTTACTGGATTCAAGTCTTTTTATAACTTTTTAGTTTTAATTATCAAAACTTTGCCTATATTATATCTGCACATTTCTTTTGCACAAATTGAAGATATTTGCAAATATTACATATGAAGCTTGATTTTTTAATTATAGAATCAATTGATCAAGTTTAAAGCCGAATTGGAAACCACTATTCTTATATTGTCTTTACCTCGTTATTGAATTTGGTTCTCAAAACAAAAGGGTGAATTACACCGACAGTACCCCAACTATGTAAATTGTAACAATTCAGTATTTCAAAAATTATTTTGAAAGTTGAGGTAACTTTATGTTATAAATATTCTTTGAATACTGAATTGTTACAATTTATATAGTTGGGGTACAGTCGATGTAATTCACCCAAAACAAAATGATTTTATTCTATTCACATGCTGATAGCCATTAGATTTAATAATTGAATAAGGTCGTTATGCAGACAATCCTTTCTCAATGGCATAAATGAGAGCTATCTGAGAGTAAATTGATTCTTTTAATAGTTTGGTTGTTAATTGTTTTCTAGTATAGTATCACTTTTTAAAAAATCCCATGATTACTGTGATCGGCAGGTGGATGGCGCAGTTTAGAGTTTGTCGCAAGTGCAAGAGTTCCCATCTTGAAATTTGATAGTAGGCACCAGAGCATTTCTTGTGATGTTTCAATTGATAATCTGCAGGGTCAAATGAAGTCCAAGTTTTTGTTCTGGATCAATCAGATTGATGGACGCTTTCGTGATATGGTCTTATTGGTAATTCTCCAAGGCAAATATGTGCTGTTTTTTGGGAAGATATCCATCTTTCTCATTTGGTTTCTTGCATCTGTAGGTCAAGGAATGGGCCAAAGCGCACAATATCAACGATCCAAAGACTGGGTCCTTGAACTCGTATTCTCTCAGTTTGCTTGTTATATTTCATTTTCAGGTGATTATATATCTTCATAGGCAATAATTAGTAGGTATTAGAAGTGTGCTTTCCTCCTTGCTTTAGCTATGTTGGACTAAAAGTTACCTTTCCTCTCTCCTCTCTCTCAAAAACATTTTGTCACCCTAGACTAAGGCTTAAATATTGTCATCGGTATTATTCAGGTGTATTTTAATGTTTCCTATGCCTTTCAAAACATTCCAACTGCGTTATATATATGGTCTTAATTTTCCTCCAATTTGCTGAGACTTTGTTTTTCCTTGCAGACATGTGTACCTGCTATTTTACCTCCCCTTAGAGAAATATATCCGAGAAATGTTGTTGATGATCTTACAGGTACTGGTCAGATTTAGTCCAAGTAAACTCATGAAGTAAGTTTGGTTATACTCTTTCCTAGAAATATTCCTTTTCAGTTCAGGATATTTACAACTAGTGAGAATCTTGGGTGGCTAACCAATGTATTACCAGCCCCCTGAAACTCTTATTCTCTTTCTCCATGTGCGTGTGTAGACTGGGATTAGGCATTTCATCTGGAGGCTGGTGTAGCCACTTGTCTGTTGGTTTCTTATGAAAAAGCTCCAGTTAGTTCTTAGAGATGATGTAATTGTTGATCTGTTCATTGTGTTGCGCATAACATATAATATTCCAAGTTGTGTTTTGTGAAATTTATTTATTTAGTTGAGGGGCGACAGACTTGGAGTTCCAAAAAGCAAAATAAACAACTTAAGTTTTTGATCTCACCTGAAATCAAATACCTTTCATGCAGGTGTGAGGATCATTGCAGAGGAACGCATTCAAAAAATTTGTAATGCTAACATATCTAAATATATGTCAGAAAAACACAGGCCAATTAATCGAAGTTCTCTGTCCGAGCTTTTCATCTCATTCCTTGCCAAGGTAATTCTCGTCACCTTTCAATTTTCTTTTTATAATGCTATGTTCAAAGCACGTCAATGGGACATTGGAAAAGGTGGAGACATTCTTCGAGTTGTATATTGGATGAATGCTGATTACGTCTAGGATCAAGATTGTGTGTCTTATACATGCTTCTTTTCTTTATCATATGCTTTAAAACTACAATTGTGTGATAACAAACTGCTTATTTTATGGATATAATATGTTTTAAATTGTTCTTTACTCATGTAGTTGAAGTTTCTAAAGTTGTGCTTCCTTAGTTCCTGTTAGAGTTGGCTAACTTAAAACCATTTTTTATGATGATGTACTTTATTATATATTTTGCAGTTCTCTGACATTCGTTCAAAGGCTGCAGAGCTAGGAATATGCACATTTACAGGTGAATGGCAAGACATTGGAAGCACTATGAGATGGCTGCCCAAAACATATTCAATATTTGTAATTCCCTCCCTCTCTCTCTTTCTCTTCCCACCAAAACCTCACTTATAATTGAGCAATCATTCTATTCTTATTGCTGATTTGTTTGTATTGTTGCTGATACCTGGTAGATAGAAGATCCTTTCGAACAGCCAGAAAATACTGCAAGGGCTGTTAGTGCTGGAAATCTGGAAAGGATATCTGAAGCATTTCAAATGACATACCATAGGCTTGTCTTGGCCAATCAGAATCAAAGTACTCTCCTCAGCACCTTAGTCAGGCCACATCTATTCAATTTCGTTGCAGGAACACCTGTTGGGGACCCAAGTCACACTGCTAACCACTACCAAAGCACTCTTCCACAAATTGGCAGGGCAATGTACTTACCATCGCAAGGGCAGCATCAAATTCAACATGTAAGACAAGAGAAACATCCCAACAATTTCACTGAGCAAAGAGGAGAAAATCATAAGAACAATTCGAAGTCTCAAGTTCAGAGCATAAGACTGGAAAAACGTCCCAACTATTTCAATAAGCAAGGACAAGAAAGTCATGCTGACAATGCAAGACTGGAGAAACATTCCAGTTATTTTACCAAGCTAAGACAAGAAAGTCACCGTGTTGTTACAGGATCAGAAAAGCATCCCAAGAATTTCACTGATGATCGGCAGAAAACTCGTCCTGACAGTTTAGCGAAGCAAAGACTGCAAAGTTACCCCAACACTTCGACAAGTACAAGACCTGCTCATCAGCACCATGGTCAGGAGCAGCATATTTGGAGGCCAAAATCTGATACATAGAATATCCAAGGCTTTGAATGTGAATTGATGAAAAGAACGGAGTGCCATGCAGCTGTTAAGAGGCCTTTCCTGGAGGTGCTGTGAATAGCTTTCAGTTTATTTGGTGCAGGACTATTTCAAAGTGATACAACTCTTTATTTCCCAAGTTTTTCTACTAGGAGATCAAAAATTGATTACGAGTTGTCGTACATGAATTATTCTTAGTACCATTTGGCATGCTTCTTTTTGACGAAACTCTTCTTTTTTATTTTTCAGTTCTTTAAGCTAGCAAAGGAACTTGTAAGTTCTGTTAACTACATGCACCTTTTACTCCTTGGATGGAGATCTTGATGAAGTGGTTTGTACCCACCAATTATTAATATATACTTAAAATAGTCCCAGGGTGGTTGCATTCAATGAATTCATTCTATCAAAGTTAGACTATTATGTCGATCAAGTTTTAGCTTAATGGTAATTTCTTCTGAGTTTTCTTAATGGCAAAATCTCCCCGCCTATATATCTTGTTTATCTCAAGTATCCTCTGTCTGAAAAAGAAAAAGAAGAAAACAAATTAGGCAAGGAAAATGTACATTTGAAAATGTATGTACTTTTCTGCAGATTCAATAAAGAATAAAACAATACAACCTTAGATTTTAAGGCTGCAAAGCTATGAGATGGTGTTTTACAGATTTTACACAGATATAATGTAGTGTTGACTCTCATATCATGCACCAACTCTGGGCCGGCCAGATTTAAATCTGGAATCAAACTTTCAGGACTGATTCCTCCATTGTCTCTATAGTTGCGTTATCGTCCGATTGATCTGAACTTTAACAGTCAACTTCACAAAAATAAAGGTCGAATTTATCCTATTGGTCTAAGGATGCAAGAGGCGCTTGTCACATGCCAAGATCCTGTAACTTGCATGGGGACCCTCAGATGTATCATGCAATAAGGCATGCCAACCCATAGCCTTGGCTGTTTCTTGAAGTTCATCCATGACATCAAGAGTGTCACGAATGTATGCTCGACCACCAGGTCTCAGAATGCGATCCATCTCAAGCATAATAGTAGAGATATTACATCTGATGCAAAGGAACAACACAAGATAACGATAAGAAAAGCGCCAAACCTATTTAATGACAAGATTTTTTCTACCAACAGGGTAAACAGTGAGAAATACCTTTTCTTTTCAACAGAAAACAGGCCAGCTGCATGCAGCAGATCATAAGTTCTTGGGTAGGTATCAAATGGTTCACACCTGATGAATCAGTGACAACATTATCATACACCACAGAAACTCATTAAACCATGTTAAAATGACAAACCAGGAGTAAACTCAAGCAATTAGAATGCTGAAATGCATGCATTTATTTATTGTCAGTGACTAAGAAAACATCAAGACTTTCTTATTGGTTTACGATACAATATGGGAATCAAAAAGCTACCCATGTCGAACAATTTTCAACAGTGGTTCTAATTTTAAATGTTGTAACAGTTACTACTTAAATAGTTATTCCACATACTTGTAAAATAAGCACACGCTTATGTTGTATTCCATATGAGATAGCTACATTATTCAAAACTAATTCTGACCCACAAACCCAAAAAGTCGTAAGATTTAAGTATATGCAGAAGATAAGGTAAGGAAGAATGTTAAACGTATCATTCATACATTGCTATATGATTTCAAGCATTTGTAGGAATTGTCACAATATCCAAAAAGAGAAACCAAGCAGGTACACTTGTTGGCTAATCAGACAGTCTAGAATATTACCAATCATGCATAACTCCAATAAGTCCACGATCGTATATAACAGGCAAGGTATTCGGCCCACTAACAGGTACCACGTTCATCACCCAGCAATCCAATTGTTGATCAATTAGTGCAGCTGCAAATCTACCAAAAAAACATATACACAACCATAATATTTTTGAGAAGATTTAATAAACATTGCAGTGCAAAACTGCAATATGAGATGCAGTCAAAATAAAATACCCTCCAAAGCCAGCTTTCATGTCTAGTACATTTCTAAACTTAAGTTTCTTCCAATGCCAAGCACGGACATAACCAGCTATTATTTCAGACCAGTATTTGAACTCTGCCTTGAATAGCTCTCTTCTAGAAATGTAGGCATCCATTTGTATGCTCTGGAGCCTATCAGGCGGTGTGAGCAGTCGAGAAGGCCATCTGGTAACATTTGCTTGATATCCATTTTCTGGAAGTCGTGTAATGCATGCCTTCAAATCAACATACCTAACAAAATTATAAACTAATGAGAAGTATAGGCCTAGCAAACTTTGGAAGCATGAAAGCTGTTCAATAGGACTGTGTATTGTCTTGATATAAGTAAAACTCCCCAGTTGACAACAGCATCTTCTTCACAGATTTTTTAGAACGGAAGATTATAAAAATTAATAAAAATCTACACAGACAGTAGAATCAATCAAAGTCAATTGCAAGCCCCACCATTATGGCAGATTGAATCAATTAGACAGTGTCCTTGCTGGAACCTTATTAAGGAAAATGAATGACTAGTGATTGGTTTAACTATGAGCATATGGACTAAGTGTTTCTAAATTTTTTGGTGGGCAGCAAAGCACTCCCATTTTGAAGCCAGAATAGCTTTCATACAGAGAAACTCATTTAATCTATCAAGCAAATTCCCTACAATGGATTTGAGTTTCTAAATAAAATGAATAGCTTTTTCAATCTACCCAATTTGGCTAATAAAAACTAGAAGCAAGACATTCGAGAGCACATGCTTGATATCTTAACTTTCCTCTCATACAGCATTTTCTTCTGATGTAATTTGTCAAAAAGAAGGAAAATCACTATTAGAAATCATAATCATGGTTCCCGAAATTGAAGCTTTCCCCTGCTTCCGGTTTTTCCTTTACATGTTTTCTTTTTTTCCTCTAATGTCAATTATGTCTACTCAAAATCAGATTAGCCCCTAGTTTTATGCTTTGATACCTGTACTCCAGTAGCAAATGTGTTTTAAGCAATGATTATATGCTCACACCATCAGAAAAACTAACTGAACTTACCAAATATTATCAGGATCATCATCTGGACTACACAATGGAGGTTTTGTTCCTCTCTTACGGCCCAGGTAGCAGCTGTTGTTGATGGGTTTTTGCCATATTGCAATATATCCCTCCTTCTTAACAAGTGTCCAGCAAAGACGAGAAGTTAGGTTAAGCATCTCTGAAAATATTCACAGGCAAAAGTAAGTAATCAGAGTGGTGTAATTATCAAAAAATGGTAACAAAGAACAACTGATTAGGCAATAATACAGCCATCCCATATCAGTATCATGATGAAGGATAACTAGCATTGTCATCTGAAGAAGTAATAAACTATATCAGATAGATGAAGTATAAAACTGATATAAGGGCAAAGAAAATAGATGAGCATACTAGATCTGGTAACCAGGGGAAAGGAGTTCATTGATGGTAAGGAGTTGTTACTGAATAATTTGCAATTGCTTATTGAAAAATAAATTGATACCTTCCCACTGTTCCTCTAGAACTTGTTCATGCTTATAAACAGGCTGCGCTGCCCAAGCAAAGCATCCCCCTGCCCGAAGCATCCTATTGACCTCAAGGAGCAAGATTCCATCTTCATCAGAAAGTTTGAGAGGAAAGACAAATCAGAATCCATAAAAGAATGAGTATGACAAAACAGCTTATTTAAAACTTTTTTCATGCAAGCATATATTAGCTCAACCTTAACAGGAACATTACAGTCCCAAGGAATTTGTAGATCTTTCTAAGTGTGGAAGGTGTAAAGGAAAAGGCATGGAAATTGAAAAGACTCGTGATCACAGCAGAAACACAAAATGTATAGAACACCAAAAGTTTCGTCACTGCTCTATTCTGTTATTTCAACTAGCTTTACTGCTGAAACGAAGCACCAAGTGCAATGAACGTACCATCACGAGTCCAATTGATTCTACATCTTGAACAATGTATTATTTCAAAGGCTTGACTGGGATATAACAAACGGTGAGTAGCAAATGCAGCCACCATTGCAGGTACACCACGCTCAAGAGCAAACTGAATTTGGTTTTCATGCACATCCTTAGGAGCAATTGACATTGTTAACACATTCCTTGATAGCAAGTAGGCACCAAAACTGGCCACACCGCATCCAATATCCAGAACAACCCGTGTATGACTGCCAAATGAAATATCTGGAATCATCTGTGCATACATATTTTGATATATTTCAACATCAATGACAAGATACGTGCTCAATTATATGTTTCTTTGTAGAAAACTAAGACAACAAATTTTTAAAACCTTAGAAATTTGATTCAAGTATTGATCTGCTCCATGAATGAACTGTGTACCACCACCAGGAAATTTGAATTTGTCTTTCTCTCGGGAAATCCAGTTTTGACCTCCTTTATCTTCAACTAAACGTGAGTGAGGAACATTACTAAACCATACCTACAATTAAGTAGCATGTCCGATTAAGAGAATTACATTAAAAAGAAGTACAAAATATAATCAGTTAATTTATCAGTCAGCAACAAATATCTTCGCAATTCATAAACCGCCAAAGTAATGGAGAGTAAGCAACCGAATCCAACAGTTTGTTTACTTGACCTAAGTGTTCCATTTCAACAAGAATGCAACACAGAAATAATCATCATGCTCACCAAACTCTATATGCTTTTGGTCTTTTAAATTCTATATGCTGAACAGAAATAGAAAAGTTCAATGCTTTTACAAATATTTGTTAGTTCAAATAATCTATTTCCACTAAAAGCATTTTCATTTTTCCGTTATTTCTCCTATTTGAAGGGGAAAAGAAGGGTAAAATGAATTTTTTGTACAAAAATTTTTACATTGAAATGGTATCAAATTTTTATTTTGTATCAATTTAATACATATAAAAGTACTTACAATATTTGACTTTTGATGTAGATAGTGGAGATACAAGTTGTCATATATCACATCAGATAAAAATATTAGGTATTGCCAATTCATATGTTTAAAAACCAAATATGTGATATTTTTAACTGATGTGACATGTAACATAATACTAGTATTTTTATTGTCTACATCATATGAATTTTAGCCCATAAATATGGTAGATATTTTCATATGAAACAAAATTACAAATGTGGTTCTAAATTGATACTATTTTGATAAAATTTTGGTACAAAAAATTCCTTTATCCAGAAAAGAAACAGTAAAGCGTCACTACCTCATCACGACTCCGTGGCCATGGAATAGGCTGCCGGTACCGTTTTGGCGGCGGAACCAAACAATTAAGCCCTTTCCCTTTCTCGGGACAATGCCGCTCAAACCTTTCCCCTCTCTTCGTCGACTTCAACTTTTTAATCGCCTCCACATTATCCAAACATGGAATATATTCCCTCATACTCTCCGGGCAAAGCTCAAATCTCTTAACCCTAACTCTAACATCCTTCTCCCCATTCTCAACTCCAGTATCGTTCCCCCAACTCTCCACAACCTCCGGATCGAACTGCCCAACCTCAAAATCATCACTCATCTTCCCATCACTATCAATAATCCCGAACGTCCGATTCGAATCCAATGGGGGAGAAGATTGATCCGTAGGCGGTGGAATTGGAGCCAAGGCTAGCGTCTTATCAGGTAGAGCTTGAGATTGATTCTGAGCAATTAGCTCAGTAATGTTAAAAGACTTGTTGAAGTTTGGGGAAATAGAAATAGATTTTTGTGGGGTGGAATAGAAGATGAGTTGCTGGTAGCCATTAGATGACCAGTGCTTACCCAAATAAAAGAAGGTGATGGAGAGCAAAACAAGGGCAGTGATCTTAAGGGCAAGTGGGTTTTTGAAGAGATCCACATTGGTGAGAGCTTTCATGGCTGAAATTGAAAAGATAGAATCAAAGTTCAGATCTTGGATCAATGATTTTAATTGGTTATAGGAAGGTTTCCGGTTAAGAGATGGAGTAGTAAACAGTTAGCAAATTGAGTAATTAGTTTCCTGTTAGGAACTGGTTAGCTTACGCAGAAAAGTGAATACTGAAGAGTCTGACTGATCAGAGTTGAGCGAAGATATATGATGGCGGTGGTCACGCAGGTGATCCTGTGAGGTAATTGGTTATGAATAGGGGACTGACAAATGCTAGAGTTACTTGTGATGGGATGGAATCATGGAACTCCTAGGGCGTGTTTGGTTCAGATTTTTCGGACCTGTTTGATATTCAACGGCTGTTGAGAGTTGTTTGATAAAATATTTTAAAAAGCAGCTATTAGCTGTTCCAAAAGTAACAGCGGTTTGAAAAAATTTTATTTTAAAACAACGGTAACTTTTTTAGTTAAAAGATAAATATATCATATTTAAAAAATAATAATATTATTTTTTTATATTATTACTAATCAACATTTATATTTTAATTATATAAGAAAAAGTATATTAAAAATATATTAAATTAATTAATTATATTTATAAATTATATAGTATAAATTTCTGAAAATTTTTATTATAATCATTTTATTTTATTATTAAAATAAATAATTGTATAAAAATAATCATTTATTTTTTTTGTTTATTCATACACTATAAAAAATATATTTTGTATTATATAAATAATATCCTAATTGATAATTTAATATTCTAACAGTAATAAATCAACCAATTTTACTAAATATCAGTATAAATCAGCTATTAGCTAGATTCAATAATTAAATCAAACATGACCTAAATTTATCATTCTTTAAAGAAATACTAATTAATTATATTCTCTTTTACTTTTTTTGTCAATCAATCAATTAGTTATGCATATTGAAATTGATTATGCTAAATCAGATATAACTTTAAGAGTGACAAAATATAAGTGATAAAATATTTTTTTTACAAATTTTAAGATAAATATATATTGATAAGTCAAATTCGACATCTTTAATTAAATTAAAAAAGATTCATGCCATCTCGTTAATATTTTCATAAAATTTTTTTAATTTTCTTATCATACAAATTAATAGTTAATATTATAAGAAAAGTATGAATAAATTAATTTAGGACATTAAAAAAAAATTGAAGAAGATGAGAAAGAAATATCTAACAATCCTCTAATTCCTTACAAGAATTTTTTAGAGAAATACAAAGAATTAGCAAATATTTGCCAACACATCTTTTTTAGGTTGATTGTACCGCCAACAACTGTAATCTACTTTGCTTTCTACTATTAGAAAGTTTAAGTGTATTTTGATATCAATTTCATAGTTTACATACAATTTTAACTAATTCACTTAAAATTTCCTAACTATTAAATTTATAAATTTGCTAAATTTCCTCTCTATCTCCCAACTCAATGGAGAATTCTCTTTCTCCACCTCCAGCAGGTACAAAATTTATTGGGATTCCCAACCCAACCCGCCACAGGCAGACCACACCCCACATAATGTTGACAAAGCCATCCAATCTCCATGTAAAAGCTCTTCCTTTTGCTGCCCCCTAATTTATGTTTTTCTCTACAAACAAATTTCATTCACTTCGAAGTTTTAGCTCTCTTTATCGTTTCTAAACCCTCTTGCTTCTCTTTATCCGGGCGAGAACCAATAACCCACTATAGTTTCTACAGTTGGGTCCTTGAAGTCTCTGAAATTCCTTATTTCCATTATATTCTTGCTCTATTTCACGCAATTTTTTCATGGAATTGGTTCTAGGGTTTACGCAAGCTTCGAGAACCCTATGATCCGAACAATTTTCTCTGAATTCGTACAATTCAGCGGTTTCGACTGTTAAACCCGGTGTCTAACGGTCTTTATTAAAGCAGTAGTATCCTGAGGTTCACTTAAGCATCGATTGCGTCGCAATTTCTTCAGTTTGGATTGATTAGGGAGTAGGGTTTTTGTTTTCTGGAGTAGAGCCGTGGAGTTCGATGGTTGATTTTAGGGAGGATTTCGATAAAGAATCGTGTTCTAAATCAATCAACGAGACGGTGAATGGGTCTCACCAGTTCACGATAAAGGGATATTCATTGGCGAAAGGGATGGGAGCTGGGAAGTGCATATCGAGTGATATTTTCACGGTGGGTGGTTATGATTGGGCTATTTACTTTTACCCCGATGGTAAGAATCCAGAGGATAGCTCTATGTATGTTTCGGTGTTTATCGCGTTGGCCAGCGAGGGAACCGACGTGAGGGCTTTGTTCGAGTTAACGTTGGTGGATCAGAGTGGAAATGGAAAGCACAAAGTGCATAGCCACTTCGATCGGGCGTTGGAGAGCGGGCCGTACAGCCTCAAGTATAGAGGGAGCATGTGGTATTTTTTTTCGCTTACCCCTTGTTTTGTTAATCTTGAATTTTAAAAATGAGTTTTTTTTTCTTCTCTTGTTATGGAATATAGACTAGTGGTTTTCGATGAATTTGTTGCTCATTATGGGTTTTGGTGTGAGTGGATGTATTTCTTAGGTAGCGTGAATTTGGCATTGGCATGTTGTTCTATTCGAGTGAATTGTTGTATTCGATTGCTGGTCAGAAGATGATGTAACTGCCAATATCAGTATCTGTGCTGTCACTGACTGCTTCTTCGGTGTTGGGTTCTAATTTCCATTCAAGTATTGGATTTTGTGAATTTGCCTGATTATTTTTAACATATAACGTGGGCCTTTGGTTCGTTCATTTGTACTAGTGTGGGGGATCTTGAGTTTAGTTTTGATTTTAGTAATATATGATGGGATTTTATTTATCTTTATGCTTTCAGTTATGGAGAAGGAAGATACCACTATATGTTGCCTACCACTGTAAGAGTCCAACTTAATCTCTCAACTAATAAACTTCTTGATGAATTATTGAAAAATTATTGATTTAGGAACAGTATATAGTGGGAAGGTGGGATATGTTCTGAAAGGCTTTGAACGAACTTTGGAAAAATTTTACTGGTATTATCTATCATGATGAAATTTTTGTGATGGGTTATCTTAAAGCACTGAAGTCTTAGTCGCATTAACTGGAATGGGTGTATGGGTAAGTTATGATAGTTGGCTGTCTTAATTTTAACTTCTGTATAAGTTTAGTTTGCAATAAATATGTTTAATATCCAACTAGAGGTTTGTTGGTGTACCTGTATTTGTTAACATATATAAGTTGAGTTCCTTCTTGTGTGAGGTGGGTGTTTGTGTTGTGGTGCCCAGAGGGACTGTGTTTGTGATACTTTGAACTTCTTGATGTTTCCCATCATATTATTTTTCTGCTGAATTCATTGCAGGGGTTACAAGCGTTTCTTTAGAAGGACAACCCTAGAAAATTCTGATTACATAAAGGACGATTGCCTAATCATGAACTGCACTGTTGGAGTTGTTAGAACCCGTATTGAAGGACCAAAACAATATTCCATTCCTGTTCCTCCTTCAGACATGGGTCAGGGTCTCGGGGATCTGTTAGAATCTGAAGTTGGCTGGGACATTGTTTTCCAGGTTGGGGATGAAACATTCAAAGCTCATAAATTGATACTTGCTGCGCGTTCCCCTGTTTTCAGAGCCCAGTTTTTTGGACTTGTTGGGGACCCTAAATTAGATAAAGTAGTTGTGAAGGAGATTGACCCCTCAATTTTCAAGGCAAGCATCTCTTTATTCTTGCTTTATTGTCTTTATCATAATCATTAGCACCTTTGGAAAGTGGAAAGTTGAACTTTGAGGCCAGGTTTGTGAAATTTGAGATGGTTTTTTTGTGAAATGTTATCATATTTGTATTATGAATATGCACCTCTACATTTTTATAACCAGCTGGTTTGCAATTAAGGCATATCTACATCAAGAATGAGCTATTAGAATTTCAAATGTTCTGAATGCTGTGGTATCATGAGATTAGACTATGATAACACTGTGCACGTAAAAGTAAAGTTCCTTGTCTTCATCTATCCTCTCAACTCTTATTTCCTAAGTTCTTCCATGTTTTTTGGCTTGTAAAAGTAAAATCTTTGCAATATGATAAAGGGAGCAGCATATATTGGACAAATCTTAATAACCCCCATGTTGATTTATTTCATAATTTTTTGGCTTGTAAAACTAAAGTCCTTGCAATATGAGAAAAGGCAGCAGCATATATTAGTATTACACAAGTCTTAATAATGTGTCTATGTAAATTCCCGTCTTCATACTTCTTTGATCTTGTTTAGCTGGTGATGTAACATGAACTGAAAATAACTGTCAACTAATTTGTAAGATTAGGTTCCATAGGTTGGTTTTATCTTCTTGCTCTCTTATTTATTCATATTTGTCTCTAAATAATCCAAATACCCACATGGAGAGATTTTTTAATAATGTATTTGTCAGCAGCTGACAGTGCTTATGTGTATGCCACTCTACTAGACTCTTTTATATGGTGCTTTATCTGTATCATTGGAGATGAAATATAGGCAAAATGCATGCTCAAGTCCTTGAACTATGTGGGTTATTTTACAATATGTGCTTAAACTTATGTTTTTCCATTCAGTCCTTAAACTATCAATTTTGGCCGTCATACTGTCCTTTTTTAACGGGAATAATAGAAGTGACACATATGCTCTGATGAAAACATGTTGCTACCCATATTTTTATTGATTAAGAGTGATAAAGTGTTAAAATAATATAATGAACCTTTCCTCCTCCTATCTCTTTAAAAATAAAAATCCAGAGTCTCTTCCTTCAATTGATTCTGGCCAGCTATATCGTCTCTCCTTCTGATTCTGTTCACTTATTCCGGCTAGACCTCTCTACCCTCCTCCAATTTCACCATCTCCTCCCTCAAGATCTCTGAGCTACTGGTGGAACCAATGGCCTTTGATGTGGCTGAACTTATCAGTGTGTGTTGGTTTGAAACTAGTGGCAAAATCAAGATTCCAACTGTTAAGGAGGTGGGTTGGGTTATTTAATTGCAAAGACCTTTGGTTCTTGTTTTGCATCCGGGTAAAAAGAGTTGCTTTTTTTATTTTTCTGAGAAGAGACTTCTTAATTGGAGAGGCACTGTGTGATTTGGGAGATTAATTGTTGTTCAATCAGGTATATGGAAAATTTTCAATTTAAAATTTATACAATTAATGGCATTATGTTTGATTAGTAATATTATACTAAATCTGTTAAAAATGGACTGAATGGTAGCCAAAACTGATAGTTTAGGGACACAATACAAAATAATATAAGTTTAGGGACCTATTGTATTAAACTCGAAAAGTTCAGAGACCCCAGGATGCATTTTTCCGATGAAATATCTGCTACAGATTTTTGTCAATCTTGCCAATTTTTTAATTATTTGGTGTAATGACTTGATTTATTTCATTTGTTTTTCCAGGCTATGCTCCTTTTTATTTACACAGACAGGCTTCCTGATGTACATGAAATTACGGGCACAACTTCTACTGTGTGCACATCCACCAACATGGTGCAGCATTTATTGGCTGTTGCTGACCTTTACAATCTAGATCAATTGAAATTGTTATGTGAATCAAAATTGTGTGAGGATCTTAACGCTGAAACAGTGGCAACAACGCTCGCTTTAGCTGAGCAGCATCATTGTTCACAACTCAAAGCCATCTGTTTGAAATTTGCTGCAAATCCTGCAAACTTGGGAGGTGCGTGTCTGTAGGTACTGAGCATTGCAGATTTCAGGTTATGTCAACCTCAATGTTTTGCATTATTTAATTTGCAGAATCATAAAAGAAGTTTCTTGTCTGTACCTGCATAGCCAATATGCCTGAAAGATTGCAAGTCTTTGATATGGCTTTGCTTTTTGAGATTTAAACAAGTGTGATGCATCAATTAATGTTTCAAGAGAAGTAAATCATGGCACTGTTTTCGAATGTGTCTGTCTCTTCACAGAATGAAATATGCTCAATTCAGCTAAGCTCATAAACTTTTATATACTGTAGATTATTTCCCTCTTAAAATCAATTCCCCCCTTTCATCATTTATTATTATTTTTCGCTTGTGAAAATGGATGTATTTATGTTTCTTTGTTTAGGAAATTTTCATTTAATCACCTCCAGATCCTAATGGTCATTGAAGCGGGAAGATAAGGAATTTACCTGAAAATTTTTTCGTGATACAAAAAATTGTAATTGATGCAGATGAAATCTTATATGGACATCAACCCATACATATGAGTGGTTGCAGATAGATATCTGTAAAAACATAACAATTTAGTTCAACTAAGTCCTGTTCTCAAATAGTTGGGGTTGTTATTATGCACACTAATTCAGGAGAGATCCATAGCATTTGTTTACTGCCAAAGACTCAAAGACATACAGAAGCAGAAACTAAAAAACTTTCATAGTTATGTGATGTAATTGGTAGTTGAATCCAATGACTGATGATTAGAATTACTGTCTTGTTTTCAAGGACACTCATCTATGCAAAATCTCAAAATCCTGTCAATGAGAAGATGGCTTGTGTATAATTTAGAACTGAGAACATTGATTGTTTTAGGCTGAAGAAATCGAGTGGAGATGGAGTAAAAGAGGAGGTTGGGGTGAGTTATTAATACAGACCACATCGTTTCTCGCCTGATGTGATGAGGAATTTTATATCTGATGTGAGTATGGAAATAGATGTGACAAGTATTTCTGAGTGAGGTTGAATTAATTCTTTTTATATATGGGGCGAAAACTTTCTAGTCAATGGAGGAAGCTGTAGATAGGCATTAGGCATGAAGGAGACATGATATAGCTGGTTTTAAAATGCATCGGAGATGTGAGAATTCACAATATTTTGGAACTTAAACATTATAAATTAGGTGTAGTGTCGGGTTATGTCAGTTTGTCATTCACTTCTAATAGTACGAATTAGTTTATGTTGCTTGGTTGTGTTGATGGAAAATAGTCAGGAAATTAGGCAGTATAACAGCTTAAAACTATACATCTTCATGTATATGTGTAGATTCCCCGTGTCCTTCTTCACTGTCCTAACTTATACAGAGAAGGTACTGATATTAACTTTCATGTTTTGCAGCGGTAATGCAGTCAGAAGGGTTCCGGCACTTGGAAGACAGCTGCCCTTCATTGCTATGTGAAATGCTAAAGACATTTGCTTCAGGAGATGAGAATTCAAGTTTTTCATTGAGTCGGAAGAGGAGTGGGAGCAGCATTGATGGGCTAGATCTAGCTGCAGATGAGACTGCAGCAGAATCAGTGAATCCCAACGCCAGGCGTGTAAGGAGGAGGCGGTTTTAGGATGTGTATATATTTGCATTCCGCTGGTGTACTGATTACTTTCTATCAAATGGGATTTGAAGAATAGTGGTTATGGCAGGTCTTAGCTGGTATTATATTGTAATTTTGCTGTCCTGTTTCCCGAAAATCGAGGGAAGAACAAAATATGAAAGCTTGGTTCTATTCGGGGTTGTAGAGTAAATTATGGGAATGACAAAGTTGGAACTAACAGAGAAGGCAAAGGAAAAATTATCTGTGAGAATGACAAGCATGTATCTTCTTGTCTTGTTTATCAAAGTCAGTCAGTTACATATAATTGCGATTGTCTGGCAGTTAGCATTATTTTCCAGTGTAGCCAAGACATTAATTTTACTTCGAATATGATAGTTATTAACAAATGAAATGTCCTTGGCTTTTCTCTTAACAAATACAATTTTACTGTCTGAACTTAAACATTGCAATCATTTTTCTTGTCAACCCAACCATTGTAATTCGTCATTATCGTTGTTTATTAAAAGATTATGCTCTTAACTAATTGGAATTTGTTCAATTGACACGCCAATTATGAGCTGAACTAATCATGATAATCGAGAGATATTTTAAGTTCAATGTTCAGTCTCTAAAAGTTGTAAAAAAAAAAAAAAAATTGCTAATGTAAGATTATGTTATTTAAGCGAAATTATCACGAATTATCACCACTGCCTTTGAGGCTGCTATTTACCATTATGTTACTGTTGTTTCTGTCATCAGTCCTCTTACAATTGCCTTGACGTTGCCTATGTCTGTCTATATCCACAATCAAGTATATAAATAGTACGGACATTTTGTTGCTTTCCATTTGTCTGTTGTATTAAAACGCTGCAAGTGTCTTACCAAAAAGGAAAAAAAAAAAACATATTGCAAGTGTAGTAAATTTCTGAAAAAAAAAGCTCATTTTAATCTTTAAATATTATGAGGTTTTACAATAAATCTTTCTATACAATTGATGATTTGTTCAGTTTAACTAACTTTGCTATCAATGTTTAATTTTTTTTATTCCTATAATTGATTATCATTAGTTGAATGTTAAGTGTTTCATAAATATATAAAACAATTAATTAATTTATGAAAAGTGCTGTGTAAAATAAGTAGTTCGAAATTAATAATTACTAAGAGAGTCAAAAATTCATGATTGATAATTAATGATGTCAATAAAAAACTATTAGTTGAAATTTTAGTTGCTTAAATTTGGATCCCTAAATTTCATTATAATTAAATTAAGAATGTCATTACTCTTTGCAACTTTTTCAAGGATATATATATTATCAAAAGAAACTGTTATCTTTTTGCTGGAAGAGAAGCAATTAATCATAAAAATATATTGAAATTGGTGATCTTTAACTACTTCAAATGCAACACCAATGAAAGTCTAAGGTTTGATAATTTTATTAGTTGGCTATAGCTATGAATTAATTGTATTTGAAATAGTTTTTCTTCTTTTTTCGTTACGGTATGAGGCTGTTCATGTTCTCTTTGCTTTGTAATGTATTAGTTTTAGGTGGATTCAATTTTTTAATCACTCTGAACTCCTTGTTTTTTTTTTTTTTGTTTTTCTCCCCTTTTTATTCATAAAAATCTTGGTTTATCAAAAAAAAAAAAAAAAACACACACACACACACCAACGAATGCATGGCATGGCTAGACACAAAAGTTGAGAAGGCATCCATCATCAGTTGAGTGAAAATTCTTAATAAAATCCCATTCACAATTCCTTTTTTTTTTTAAAAAAAAAAGAATATATATTTAGAGATTGAGTTGTAATTTTTTAAAGCCCTAGGGTTTTCTTCATCCTGAGAAACAATTACACAAATCCTAGTACATAATGGATATACTCAACTATATGGAGTTTTTACCGCATGGAAAAATATTTCCCCCTGTATGTCAAATTGTGCAGGGATGGATGGGGGATTGGGTCATGGGATCAGAAATCACCGTTCAAAGCAATAATGTATGGGTACACTAAAATCGCTAGTTAGACTAGTAATTATATGTGTACAATTGCTGGTGTAATTAACTAGCGATTATAGGTTAGAATCTGCCTGTAGAGGGTGACAAATCTATAATTGCTGCTTATACTAGCAATTTTGGGTCATTCCATCTCCATCCTGGCCACTTATAAATACCCTTATTTCACAATCTGCAGCAGGCATATAGAGACTAAAAAATTTAGATTTCAAGCAAGAGAGGTTAGGAAAGAATTTAAGAGAGAGATACTATTTGGAAGAGGATAAAAAATATTTGTAATAGAATTTTTTAAGAGAAATTTTGTAAAAGTACAAGTTTGGTGAGTTTTCTTTATATTTTTTTTCTAATTTTTACATATGATAAATTATAATATATTTTTATATTGAATTTTACTGAATTTTTAGATGGTCATTTTATATACTAAAAAATTATTTATATTATTTTATATACAAATTATTAGTAAAAATTGCAAATAGGAAAAAAAAGGTGAAAGAGTTATTTGAGGTATGTAATTTTTTTTAATAGTTATATTTTATTATATAATATGTATGTAGTTATTATTAATTTTTAGAATAAATAATTGTGTTGGAAAATTTTAGAATAAATTATTGTAATGAATAAATTTTTAGAATAAATTTCTACATCCTCTGACCACAGCATAGTTCATGTAGAATAAATTATAAAATTTTAAAATATAAAACAAAAAGAAATATTTTTATGTTATGAAAATAACATAAATGAATTGTAGAAAAATAAGAGTATAATAGGTATTGTAGCTGAATAAAGTAAAGTGATAAAATTAAAATCTCTAGTGCAAAATAGGGTAATGTGAAGTGGAGATATTGTGAATTTGCTAGTGTAAATAATTTGAAATTTAATAAACAAAAATAATTTTTGTTGATAAGTAAAAACTAAATATAAAATTCACTACATATTTTACAAAAAAAAAAAAAAAAAAAAAAAAATATATATATATATATATATATATATATATATATATATATATATATATATATAGAAATAATCGCTAATTGAGTAGGAGCTAAGTGAATTTATAAAATCTATATTTTATGGTGTGCAATGAAGCCTATTTTATCATATACATAAAATAATTAATATTTTATTTTGTAAATAGCAAAGTAATAAAAAATAATATATCTATATAGTTATTTATTTTTATTATTTTATTGTTTATATATTTTTTGCAATTTTATAAATAAGGAAAAAAATAAATTATTTTTTATAATAAAATAAAAATTAATATTATATGCATAAAATAAATAATAAAATTTTGCAATTAGTAAAGTAATAAAAATGGATTTATATATAATTAATATTATATGCATGAAATAAAAATTTATTCATATATAATTAAAAATTTATTTTTATTCTTTATATATTTTTTTGCAATTTTATAAATAAAGAAATTAAAATTAATATTATATGCATAAATTACTAATATGTTTTTTTTTTTTTTGCAATTAGTAAAGTAATACAAATGCATTTATATATAATTAATATTATATGCACAAAATATTTAATATTATATGCATAAAATAAAAATTTATTTATATATAAGTAATTATTTATTTTTATTATTTTATTGTTTATATATTTTTTTGCAATTGTATAAATAAAGAAAAATCATAAATTAATTTTTGATAGTAAAATAAAAATTCATATTTTATGCATAAAATAATTAATATTATATGTATAAAATAACTAATATGTTTTTTGCAATTAGTAAAGTAATAAAAATGTATTTGTAGATAATTAATATTGTATGCATAAAATAATTAATATTAAATGCATAAAAAATTTACTCATATATAAGTAATTATTTATTTTTATTATTTGAGTTTATATATTTTTTGCAATTTTATAAATAAAGAAATACCATAAATTATTTTTTGATAATAAAATAAAAATTAATATTATATGGATAAAATAAATAATATCTTTTTGAAATTAGTAAAGTAATAAAAATTATTTATATATAAATATATAATATTAATTTAATGGTATTAATTTATTGTTTGTATATTTTTGTGGAATTTATTAAATCATTTATTTGCATTATTTTTATCATCGTTGCTGATGTAGTATAGAACAAAAATATTAATTATTAATTTTTTTATTATTTAATTTGTAGTATATAAATATGACAAGTTTATCCTATATCGTTGCTTTACTAGTCCCTCATGAGAACACAATTAATATGCCGAGATCAAACATAGATGAATTATGAAAAGTATTATTTCGAATTCGCGAAGAGAATAATCACATTAAAATACGTTTAAATAGGTATTATTTTAATCACCGAGTTAATGAGTTTTTAAAAGATGGTGACATCTAGTAATATCATATGTTTAGATCCTTAACAAGATCTTCAGATTGTATGTTAGATATTTATCTATCAGATAGTGATAATTAATATGATATTGTACTTATTATTTAGATCCTTAGCAAGATTTTCAAATTGTATGTCAGTTATTTATCTATCAGATAACGATAATTAATATGATGCAATACTTATTATTTAGATCCTTAGCAAGATTTTCAAATTGTATATCAGCTATTTATCTATCATATAGTGATAATTAATATGATACAATACTTATTCGTATTCATTTTCAACACAATTTTTGTATAAATTTTAATTAAATATAATGTAGCAATGAAATTAACAAAAAAATATTTTCAATGTCATCCGATATGTCCTCCTATACCATAAGGCGATCGTCTTCTGTTACGTCTAGGTCGCTGCCTTTTGAACGTTGTTTCGATTAATGTACTAGGGTCAATCTCTTCATCTATCATTGGCTTTTTCTATAATAGAAGGAGCTTGGGACAACATACTTCTAAATGTCATGCATGTTGTATGTTGCAGTGTAAGCTATAGAGAGTCAAAGTGTGACCACACATAAAAGGTTGATCATGATATGGAGAGTAGTATGTCCTAACATATGATGGTCCAAGAGTGCCTTATATAGTTGTGCGTGATGGACTAGGAATGTCTGATGCACGTGTATGTGATGGACCTGACGTCGAGTATATGTGCGAAGCATCATGAGTATACTATTGTGTACCGTGATATGCAACAGGTTGTGGTACAATTACAAATGTGGAGGATAGAGGAGCAATGAAAACTTCTTACCGATGGTCAAAAAAATTTCCTGCTAGAGTTCTGCGTCAGACCAGTCGTGGTGGACTAATTTTAGGTTCGTCATGAATTGCAGCATATGAAAATGGTGGCATAAGCTGTGAAGATTATGGCGGCGACATTACAATAAGCCTTTGTTATTGTTGAACCACGCAAAACATACCATCATTAATTCGGTAGATTTCGTCAATATCATTGCTGAGACGGATATATTCAATACCATTCACCTGCAAAATAAATGAATAAGAAAGCAAATATTAATAATAACATATTTTAGATGTGTTTTTCTTGATCATGATTTACTTAGATATGAAAAATAAAATTCACCATTGCTCCATAAGCACCGCTTTGTAGAAAAATCCATTGATGAGTGACATATTGATACCACTCCATATATTCTGAATGGTAATGCAACCATTCTATTATTGGACTGACATTATAAACACGCTGTAATCGTGCATTGCACATGTTAATCCATTGAGCATACTGATGAGACTAGTTTATGTCCCTAGAATGCAAATCAATTGAGTGCAGCTCATCTGTTTGTAATAGTTGGTTTTGGGATGGACTGTTGAAATCCAAATTGTCGTAGCATACGGTCTAGATGATGCCATTTGACAATATGAAAGCAGATCATTAAGACCACAGCTCGCCAAATTTATTGGCCATCAAAACAATCAATGAGAAGATTTTGTTAAATATCAATTATATACAACTCCCAAATGACCTGCAGTAGATATAAATCAATATCAATAATATTGCATTTTAAAAAATATATATATTTAGAGAGATGTATTTATGAATATATTTAGAGAGAGTTAGAGAAGTAATAAGTACATCATCATTTTTTATCAAGTCAAACAAATATCTTGTATTTTTTAGAATATGGGTTGACACTTCAGTGATGATTCGTGCACTGCTCCACTTATAAAAATTAATTTAAACACATAAATTTTGTACTAAATAAATAATTTTTATACTAATTAAATCATATTAAAATAAACATATATTGAGTGACGTTTATGCATATTAAAATCCTAGAAGTAAGCTACCAAATGGTGGCTGAACTGATAATGTAGGTTTAACTGAGGGTAAATGATCTCATGCCCATCTCTCAATTTGTTGTGCAGATGGATCTATTGCCTTGCATAATTCTCTCTATAAAGCCATACAATATACGCTCCACTCCAGCTGTAACAATGCATATTTTTTTTATTAATTCATTTCATCTTATTATGACATTTTATTTATAGTGAATTATATGAGTATATATTTATCTCAAATTCCATCAAATTACTAATTTATTCATTATTAAAAGTCATATATAAAATAAAAGTATTCTCAATATATATATTATGACTATGGAATGCACCTGATAGAACAAATTTATGTTGACCAATCCCAAACGCACTTAAAATAGCTACTTTTCATTATTTAGCACTCGTCTGGTAAATTGGTGGCGGAAAAAAATTGATGCTAAAAATGTGACGGAATATTTATTAGTGACAAACTTTGAGACGGAGGAAAACAGTGTTGGAGGCAAATGTTGCAGCCAGGATTTGCGACAGTTCAGCATGGCCTTATGCATCCGAGTCCGAACTCCATCGCTAGTGATCGTTTACCGAAGTTCATATGCGTTGTTCGCATGAACTTTAAATTTAGCGACAATTAAATCCGTTGCCAAATATCAAGGATATTAATATAGTGACGATTCCTTTACAAAATTTTCCGTTGCTAAGCATATTTGGTATTTAATATAATTTATAGATTGTTCAATTGAATTAGAAAGTAAATTAGTTTAATATTTGAAATTAATGATCAGTCAATTGAATAAAATTTTAATTGGAACTTAATTACATAAATTTTTAAGGCTAAAGTTACAAATTTGCTTTTAAAGTATATCCAAAAGAATGAGCTAACTTTTAAAGTATAACTTAGTACAATTATATCTATAAAACTATGAAATCAGTTCAATTGAACCCATAAAGTTTGTAGCCGTTACCCACTATTAACATATGTTGTTGAGTGAACTCAGTTGCCATGTGTACCATTATATTGTGACATGTGTCATGAATATTTATAAGCAAAATGTACAAATTTGTCCCTAAAGTACATCCAAAAGAACAAGTTAGCCCTTAAAGTATGCAATCAGTCCAATTATACTTCTAAACTATGAAATCGATCCAATTGAACCCCTTAAGATTGTAGCCGTTATCCATCGTTAACCCATACGTTGAGTGAACTCGGTTGTCACGTTGACCAATTATGTTGTCACACATGTCATGAAGATTTATCTGTATAAACATAGATGAATTATAAAAAAAATAAAAATAAATAAATCAATTATAAAATATCTAATTTATTATAGAAACTCTAAATTCTCCTTTAGAAAAAAAAAAGAAAAAGAAAAAATCAATCTCACCAATAGTCAATTTAGTTGCTAAACTAACAAGTCAAGAATTAAGTTATAACTACAAAAATTTGCAAATAACAACACTAGAGCAACTATCTTGGCCTACATAGTATAAACGTAGATAATTTTAAAAAAAAAAAAGAAGTACTTGAAACAATTAAAATCCTTACCCAAAAATAAGAAAGAAGGGAGGAGCATAAATTTACAGGTTTTGAAGAACTTACAAAGAACAATTTGATATTCAGACTAACAAATTTGAAATTAAATTTACTTGAAAAGGAAAGATTAGAAAGAATTGAAAAACTATATAATCAAAAGAATTGTAATAGAGCGAGCTCAATGGCTGCGGCTGAGATGAATTGGAGGAAAAAGAGAAACAGTCTGACTTATGTTTGAACAAATAAATTTGAAGGGGTTCAATTGGATCAATTTATAGTTTAAGGGTATAATTGAATTGATTATATAATTTAGGGGCTGACTTATTCTTTTAGTTATACTTTAGGGACAAATTTATACATTTGGCTATAAAATTTTCATGACACTGTCACAATATAATTGGTACATGTGGCAACCAAGTTCACTCAACGGCAGGGATTAATGATAGGTAATGGCTGCAAACTTGATGGGTTCGATTTAACCGATTTTATAGTTTAGGGATACAATTATACATACGAGAGTCATACTTTAGGGGCAAATTTGTATATTTGGCCAATTTTTAATTATAGATCAAGGTCCTAAAACAGTATATCTTTTAATTATTTTCTAAATTAATTCATTATTAAATATGAATTTCATTGCTGTTTGCAACGGATAGATATAAATAAAAGAAACATGAATCGTATTGCAGAAATTAATATGATTGAAATTTAAAATCAGTTTCAGCGATTTCAACTGCAACAATGAATGCATGGCTAACTAATTAAGTAAATCCTATTTAATTCCTAATACATAATTGATAAACCCTAATATGCAGCCAAGAATGCTAGCTTTTTCCTCTCTCTGATCAGAAGAAGAATCTTGAAGATCGGGACATTGTGGATCCCGGAGAAAATAGTAATTCAAGTCAACGTCAACACTCAATCCATATTCTTCGTGAATCATGTCAATTTCCCAGTCGGCCATGTTCTCGTAATCTTTCTTGGTGTAAGTAGGATAGTGCCGAGAAGTTTTGAATCCATGGTGATTAATTCTGCCACATTCGTCTTTCTTAATTATTGTGAATTCCATTTTCATCTTCTCCACTTTTTCCACAGCTACTCGTTCCTCCACCGCTTCCAGTGTACTCATGGTGGCGGAGGCGGAGGAAGGCTTCTTCTCGAGTCGCTCCTCCTTGAAAAGAAGAGAAAGACCACCCACAACCATGTTGCTTAATAATTTTGTTATTAAATTCAGAAAATAAAAGTATATCTTCAAATTGATAGAAATTGCTAGGTAACTTTGTTTATATATAAGGATCTTTTTCTCAACCTTTCAGGATTAGGAAAACCTTTTCCAGCAAGAAAATCTAAAAATTAACCAGCTTAATTATATTAATTAAGAGTTTGATAAGAGGGCCGGGTAAGTACGATTAATTGCTTTTTCTTCTTAGAAAACAAAAAAATAAAACTTAATTTTTAAATTTGTTAATTAATTCAGAACTATTACTTTTTATTTTTCCAATTATTCTCCATTTGAAATTTATTGTAAAAAAGATATGAAAGGGGCAAAACATTTTGTTGAAAAAACATTATATATATATATATATATATATATGCCAAGTATTAGAATTGAATGAGTTTAGATAATTAAATTTAATAATAATAAATTTATTATTACTTCAAAAATATAATTAAATAAATATAAAGATTGAATTCACTCTTGATTCAAAATAACTTAAGCTAATCTAAAATTAGTTTCTTTACAATTATAAATATTTTTTCTATCATTTAAACTCTCGACGTGGGATTCCATAATAACAATCGTAGAATGTTGATTAATTTATTATCATTTATATATATTTGACTTTATGAATTTGAATACTCCCATGTTCATCTAAATATAGATAATGTTTTTTGAATTTTAATAATTCATCATTCGTTCATTCATATAATCGTAAGTGAATGATTAAATCTTTTATACGATTTCTCATTGAAGTAAAAGATTAATTTTTGTATCACTTAGAGATAGCTCAATTGGTACACCAACCATGAAATAGTCACAACAAAAATGAAAGAAATTATGTGTTCAATATACAATCTCTACAAAATCATTTAAAAAAAAAGATTAATTTTGTGATATAAATCGAAGCAGGCTTTAATATAAATAAAATTTCTAGTGTACAGGCTTTTTTCACATACTATACATGATAAAGTTACAATAACTTGCAGTAAGCATGCAAACTTCCAAGTGCTTGTGTTGCTGTAAGAGCCCTGTCTAAAGCAAAGACAAGGAAAGGCTGGTACAAGATATATATATTATGTGAACTCCGATATGTTGGTGATTCGAATTTTTGGTAAAAATTTCCATGTTGCCATTGACATCTAAGCCTGCTCAATGTTGCTTCTCATTCTACGGAGTTGAAGTGAAAAAGATCGAGGAGAAATGGCTTGAACTGGTTTATCAGTCACTCTAATTATATTATAAGACCATGCTCCAAGCAATGTTCCCACCACTGGTCCAACTAAGTACACCCATAAAGCTTTATAGTTTGCACTAGCAATTGCTGGTCCTAACGTTCTTGCTGGGTTCATAGATCCACCTGATACTGGTCTGATGATCATCACTGCACCTTATTAGTTGCATAGTTTTGGCTTGTATGTGCAAATTTCTTGTCATGCCGGGGATCAAATTAGGATACACTTACACAGCGATTTTTACTTTTTATTTTTGGACTATAAGGGATCGACGAACTTGAAACCTTAAAGCATGTTCAGCATACCAGCACCACTAATCTAAACCATATTGGTTTTGGTGATTTCTCTTTTTTGATGTACATTTTCTTTATTAATTGAGTTTTACTTGAGTAAATCTTTAAGATTTAGACATGAAAATTATTAATAATTTCATTTAATCTCTCTTGCTATTTATGCCTTAAAGTCTTGTCTAGCAGCTTAAAGGGAACGTTTACAATTTTTTTCAGTTACTCTAAGGCTTACCCGGCCAAGATGGATGTTATACATACTGCAGAACCAACAGCTATACCTGCTAACTCTCCTATCTGCAAAAATGGCAAGATTAGTTCATATATAATTAAATTTTAAGGCAAAAGACTAATATATTTGGATGGTAGTTTGATATTTACAGCTTTAGTGTCAGTTGCCACAGCTGAAGTGACAAACATCATAGAAAATGTTACCACAATTTCCATAATGAGAGCTTGAAGATCCGAACCAGAAGGTGAAGTAGTGCCCAGATGTTTTATTGGGTGAAGTAAAACCTTTAATGTAAAAGATGCAGTAATTGCTCCTGTAAGTTGAGCTAATCCATACAATGGCACCTGCATGCATGCAACAATCCAATTTATAGTTTCTGATTCAGAATCAATCTCTCTCAAATTAATTTCCATATTTATTAGTCTGAAATCCGACAACAAAATCAAGATCTTTCTGTTTCTTGCACAAGGAGTCTGACTGGAAATTGAAACTCAAAACTTCACAAACCTAGTCACAATACGAGTACCACTAACTTAACCTAAGCTGAGGTCTTGATAGATGGAATATTAATACAAACCTGTTTCCATGGAAAATGTCTAACGGCAGCAAAAGCAGTGGTGACAGCAGGGTTCATGTGAGCACCAGAAACATGTCCTACCGCATAGATCATAACAGTCACTGTGAGCCCTCCTGCTACTGAGGCTCCTAACTTTGAGATTCTTTTTTCATTTTCTCCACTTATAGCAGCTGCTCCGCATGTCATAAACACCAAAAGATAGGTTGCTATCACCTCTGCCACCACCTGCCATGTTAATTTCTTCCTCTTATCATATGCATATAATTAAGAAGGTAACCTGATATTTTGTCAAATAATAATAGCACAGCTGCACAGAACTGAAAGTTCGACTGAATATAGGATTTACCTTTCTGTAAAAACAAGGAGGGTAATGCTTTTGAAAAGATTGAACAAGACGTAGAAATGGGTTGCGAGATTTTGGATTCTCCACCGAGACAAAATCTTCAGTACTAATAGGTGATTTCTGAAGAGTTGGATCAATTGCTGCCATTTCTTTTTCTTTAAATGAAAGAACCCTGAAAAATTGATGAAACGACCGCAAAGGTTTGAATATATAGTACAAAGAGAATCAAGAAAAGGGTATAAAATTTAAAATCAAGAAACCCAAGTTGCAGATATTCCTTATAAAATGTTCTCTTTCTGTGTTGCTGAATGCATGGGCAAAGCCCCTTTATATAGACTACTACTGGCCCTGTATGAATTTAGTGGGTAGATGCCCTTGTAAAATTATTTACTACTAATTAATAAGCATGATCTCAATCTTACGTTGATAATTATATGTTAAATTAGAAGTATTTCTATATTAAACATATATTTATATCTTAAATGTTATCTTGGCGTAAAAATTTATGCTGAAATAGTAAAACCGTGGTGAGTTAGCACAAGACGTTTTTTTAGTTCGAGTTCTGAATACAGTTATTTTAAAACTTTTTGAGAGTATTTTCTAGTTTAATTAGACTAATTCTAATACCAGATTAAAAATAAAAAAAATAAAAAGATGTATTAGTCTATTTTTAATCAAATCCGAAAAGATATTCTAATTAATCTTATTGATATTTTAGTCATTTAAATGTCTAATTTAGAATTTGGAGTTAGCATATATGCGATTAGTTAGAAGAAATTAGAAATACTGTCATCTAAATGTCTCAGAATTAATACTCGCCAAAATTAGTGGAATTCTTTTAAAAAATATACGATTAGAAAGATGAAAATATTGTGAGACTTTCAGTTTCTGCAGTTCATGGTCGAACATATATAGTGGACCTTATTCACTGAAAAGCCAATAAATATATAAATAAATAAAAGTGTATTATTATTATTATTATTATTATTATTATTATTATATAGTTGCTTATTCCTTCTAAAATATTATCTTATCTCTCTACATCAATTGCCAAATTAAGTTGAGAGAGTACTTAAATGAAGAATTTTATATCACTAATATATTAAAAAGATATATAGTTTAAAATTTAAAATTTCTTCAACTATGTATATATTTTGAAACAATAATAAACTATTCAGTCCAAAATTATACAAAAATAGGGAAAAAAAAAGAAGCATCAAAGTAGTAAAAGAACTCTTTTTATATACTACTAGTGACGTGAGCTTGTGAACTCAATTGAGCTAAATCTTGATTACAACCTTATAACAAAAATATATGTAAAAAAATTTTACGAAACACAATTTTTTTTTAATTTAAAATTTAAGGGTAGGGGTACCAAAAAATTTATAACCAAATCAATAAATTCGGTTTTTAAACACTCTAACTTCTTACCAAACTAAATATTTTTAAAAATATCAAATCAATACTATTCGGATTTGGTTTAGTTTGGTATGCTTTTAATCAAAATTGAGATTAGAAGCATGATTGATTTCAGGCTTGAGATATAAAACTTAGAGCAAGAAAACAAGAGTTTAGTAATGGATTATTATGAATCTCAAAGTAAAGTAGGTATTGTAGTTTCTTTTCTTTTTAGGCAAAGAGCAAAATAAAAATAATTCAAATAGAGTTTGAGGGAAATTTTAATGAAGGAATAATCTAATAAAATTTCATATTATTTACAAATACATAAATTTAAAACTAGTAGAAGAAATTTTTTAGTTATATATATAATTTTTAAAAGAGACCCTATATTATTAGTTCAGTTTTGTTTTATTGAATTTATATTTTTTTAATTCAAAATCAATCCAAAAAATTGGTCAGTTTGGATTAAATTGAATTAATTTCGTTTAGTTAATTTTAATTTAAACCTACTTAAGGATGTAGATGTTAGTTGATAAGCAATATTAATAGATAGCGAAAATTAATTCGATTAATTAGAGATAGCTAGTTGATACTGATTGTTAATAAATAGCTAAAAAACATGTGCATAAATATATTTATGAACGCGTGTGAGAACTCGAATGTGTGTTTGCGCGTGCATGCATAGTGAATTGTGGTTGGGATTCCTTAGTATATAGCCGCTTAATTTTATTTTTATAACAGTAAAATCAGTAAATATTGTTTGTTCTCAAAGAGTCACTTAACTTTTTTTTTTCTGCTAAAATTACTTCATATTATTTTTCATATATTAGTTATTGAAAATCTGATGTGGTGATTGATGTGTCACTAGAAATCTGATATAGTAGTTGACCTATCATTAGAATCTAATGTGTCTTTTAATGTGTCATCGAAAATCTGATATAAATGATTTTAGTGAAATAAAAATATAGTTAAATAAAATCTAATACGGAAAAAAGCTGTTAAATTTTACTACAACAAACACTATCACTTATAAAATTAATCCTGGATTCGACTTAGAGGTAGTTGTATTGAGATGGTGTTTGCTTATAGGTAGGTAATGGTGTCTTTGATGGTAATTATTGTCAAGGCATGCGGCAAATACTGATTTTGTAATTGTTCCGTTTGGTTATTTAGTTTCCTAAAATTTCTTTTGATCCATTTAGTCTTTTTTATTTGATTTTTGATCAATTATGCCTGTTAATTTCGTTAAATGTTGCATATAACTCCATCTGATTAATTATAAATATACTATTCACTCTATTTGTATGGCATAATATTTATTATTCACGTTCTTTCTGTGTGAGTAATAGATAGCCAAATACAATATTTTATAAAATTAGCATGTAGCAGTTTGAACCCAAAATGGAATACAAAATTAAATGGACCAAAAAATTTTTTAAAGAGCAAAATGTAAAATGAAATAATTACCGAAACCGTATATGTCTTATCTCTATTGTCAACTTAAAGTGTCAAATTTGATGATTAATAATTCACTTCAAACTTCCATAATTATAAAATCTTATTATAAATTTCTTAAATATTCAATTTGGGATATCTATTCGCTCTCAAATGTAAACGATAGTAGTTATATATTAAAATTGTATAGATATATAGAATCGAACTTAATATTTATAAATTTATCATTACTTTAAAATAATTTTAGATTTTTGAAAATTTGTTTTACTATAATTATAAATTCTAATTATATTATTTACTTTTGGAAATGAAATTCTCACAAACAACATGCGAAAGAGATATAGTGGAGAGAGGAGATATAGGAGAAGAAACCAAACTAACCTGATTAGAGTAGTTTCAAGTGAACAGGTGCACTTTGTGTAATGATAAGCCATAGATTGAGAGGTCATTGGAATTTTTTTTTTTGGGGGCATATTACGGGTATTCTAAGCCAGTTATCTACAACATTGAGACTAATCTCATTTATGCCAGATAGATATTTAATGGTAGCAAAATTCTTCTTTATGAATTTTTAAGGTAGTTATATATTTATAATTTGAATTTGACACATCTGGCTGTATTTGGTAAAATTAATTGATAATTTAATTGTTAGCTGATAATCTTGCTTCAAGTTGATAATTTTACTTCCAGCTGATAATCTAGTGTTGAAAATTTTATAGCTGATAATGTAGTTAATTTAATTAAAAGTATTTGGTAAAACTAATTAAAAAAATAGTTGAAAAATATAAAATGGTAAAAGGATATGTTATATTAATAAAAAAATGTTATATAAAAACATTTTTAAATACATAATATAAATGAATTATATAATATATACATATTAGAAAAATTATATTAGAATATCTCATCTTAATATAATAAATATGTCTATTAAATAATTTAATAATTATATTATTATTATAATTATTACAATTTGTCATTTTATAAAAAAATTAAGGGCATAAAGAGAAAGAAAATTAATAAGTTACTAGCCTTTTTTTATGCTAGTTCTATTAGCTTATTTATTTTGGAGATTATAATCTAATTTTTTTTTTTCTAAATAAGTTATTTTACCAAATATAAATTATTGGTCAAACTACATTAATTTTTTTGATCAAACTAAATTATAATATAGTTTGATATTAACAAATAGTTGTGTCTAAATTGAAAGAGATAAACGTCATCACATCCACATCCTCTTAAAATGAGAGATCGTTGGATATTTTAATGTATTGAAAACGAAATATTTTCTCATTGAACCGTGCAAGACAAGCAATATATATATTTTCCCAGTTTCCATACGTAAGCAACAATGACCCTAATATTGACGAGAATCATCTAAATTGGCACACATTTTGCTGCGAGAAGGAAATATGTGATGATAGTAAGGACGTAATAATGGGAAAATTTAATCAAATATTTCTAAATTAACATAATAAGGCGATTTATTAAATAATAATTCGAATTTAGAAATTCTGTAAAGATGGAGATATCAAATAATTGATGAGTATTATATATACAGGCATCTGTCAGAAAAGCATAATTCAATCATTTTAAAGTGTCCACATCTATAAGAAGTTGTATTAATTTTACATTAATTGAGCAACTTCATTTTACACGTGACACTATAAGAAATTGATAGATCATTATATTTTTATTTTTTTTTAATTTTAAAAACTGTTTTGAATATAAATAAGTAAATAGATATTTTTTCTAAAAATATATATGAAAAAAACAGTTTATAAAAAATTTAAAAAATCAGTCAATTAAATAAAAAAAAATCAAAACCTACTTTTATAATTTCAACCGCAATCCTAAATACTCTCTGGTTAATAGAAAAAATTACGCAAAAAAATATATAGAACTTTATATTCTTTTCTCATTTATAACGAAAATTCCGAATTCTTTTATATAATTTTCCCTTAATTAAATTTCTGGACACTCGAAATAGGAATATCCAAATAATATGAAGAATTGCGATGAAATTTCCATTAATCACATCTCGAGAGGAGAGTAAAAATATAGAAAATTCTTCCTACTTTTCCACTTTTCATACTTCAGCACTATCTGTTCAAAAAAATAATAATAATAATAATAGTGTAGTTGATTTATATTAGACTTAGTTGGACTTTTTCCTGGATTTTGACTTTTGGGATAATATATATAAATATATTGCTTATTAAATTTAAAATTTGATGTTGGAATTTTTTTTTTTTGTAATTCATGTGTATTTTTAGAAAAAAAAAATTATTTATTTTGGTACATAAAAACTCTATTTATTTTGTTTAATGGGATGTTGGGATTTAACTAATAAGGAAATTTCACTATTTACCTATTTTTTTATTATTTTTTAAATAAAAACTAAATTTTATTTTTTTATTTTTACTTTAAACCTTTTCAACTTTATTGGAAATTCCTTCTCTCCTTTATTCATTTGTTAATTTTTTAGTTTTAACGCCGTTTAAAATTGTCACTAATTCTGCAATCGATTACTATTGAGTATAACGACCGTTATTAATACAAGTTACTTCAACTTACATATAACATTTTCTTCTTCTTCAACTTTCAAAATGTAAACACATATATCCAACTAGATTCAATCTCCTAAGTTCCTAACTAATACCTCAAGACACTAATCATTATTATTATTATTATTAAAGAGGATGAAAATACAAAGTAAATAAAAGACAACGCACACATCAGGGACGAAGGGAAGGGGGCTCACAGGGACCTGGGCCCCCCAATTCCAACAAAAAAATTCCTAAGTCCAACAAAAAAAGAAGATATATTTATATAATTTTAGCTTAAATATTAAAAAAATTAATAAAAATTTTAAAATATATATATTTTATCCTATAATTTTATATAAAATTTGTTTTTATCTTTCTAATTAATTAATTCTAGCTTCGTACGGGGTACACAAGCTTCTTGATGATAAGATATATATATACCAATGAGATCATAGGAAAGAGAAACTGAGAAAGACCCTCAAGTGCTTATGAAGCTGACAAGGAAATGACATGGTTCGCTAGTCAATCCGCGTATAAAATTTCTCCCATAATGAGTCTCCACCACTCACTTCCTTCTAAGCAACCGAAAGTATCATTCATCAGTGCTGAGTTATCACTGTCTCACTACTCCGACTGAACTCAAGCTTTTTTTTTTTTTTTATATATATATAAGCGACTGATTTCTAAATATGCCGACCATACACCAACGAATGATTAATTGAAGTGGTTTGATACTTCTTATTCTTTCAAGGAAGATTTCGAGTTTGAATTTTGTTTGTATAAAAAAAAAATTATATTGAAAGAGTTCTATCTTATAATAAGCTAACAATTAACTTGACTCGGATTAGTTTGTATCTATATACTTGTGGAAACCAATTGATAATGCATAAAAAACAATGCCGAGCATTCTCATATATTATGGAACTTGCGCAATTGAGCTATTTTATTCCAAAATCCAACTTTTTTTTTATACATTTTAAAGAGATTGGGCATTAAATTCACAAGGGCAAATTATATAAATGGTATCAATTCTTATCATTTTACTATAAATTGGCATCAAATATTTTAATTGTTACAAATTAGTACCAAATCTTTTCATTTTGTTACAATTTGGTACCAAAATTTTCAATAATATTATAATTTGGTACCCAAGACGTCATTGCTGACATGGTATTTTCACATGTTTACACATCATTTTTTTAACTGAAATTTTGACTTAAGTACCAAATTGTAATAAAATGAAATGATTTGTGCCAATTTGTAACCATTAAAAAGTTTGATACTAAATTATAATAAAATAAAAAAGATTGGTATCATTTGAATATTTATCCAAAATTCACGACTATCTACCTTTATTATGACCATTTTACAATAGGTGTAACAATTGAAATAGCTCCAATTAGTTGAAATCTCTTTTTTTTTTTTTTTTTGGTTTACGTATGCAGAGAGGAGGAATCGAACTTGAGTTTAGCTCTATGTCAATGGGTTCTAAAATCTGTTTTTTTTTAGTACTTATGAGTTTTTTTTTTCAATATTAATACTTATGAGTTATGACAAAAACTCTCCACAGCATAATTTTTTTTGGGTCCAAAGAATTTTAATATTCTACAGTACTTATTGGATTATAAACGTACGGACAAATCCATATTAGCAACTTTACATGAAAAAGGAGCTACATATGATTAATATTGGAGCTGAATAATGCAATACGCTGAGCATTCCTACATATAATGGAACTAACGCAATTGTGCTGTTTTATTGAGAAATCTCACTCTTCAATACTTATGAGTCATGATATAAACTCCTCATGAAAGCACAATTATTATTCTTTTGGGTTCAAACAATTTATTATTATTTTTTTTTAAATTATCCAATAATCTGGATTTGCATCCAGTAGACAAATTAAGAGGATAAAACACTTCCTTTCAAATTTTTGAAAGTTAATCTGCTGTTTATCCCATATTTGAATTGGAAATATTGTGTGGTTGAGGGAGAAGATACTCTTACAACCGCATTTCATATCCTATAAATTTAGACCGGACAAGTCCATGAAGGTAGACAAAATCATTACAATTTGAATGCTTTATTAGCTACTTTCCATATAAAAGGAGCTAGGGCAAGAATTTAGCTAACCCCAAAAAACAAAGTTGATCACTATATTCTTCTTCACTAACTTAAACATTAAGAGTGTTTATGCTCATATATATACTCAGCTCCATTATCCATCATCATGTTTGATTTCCAAAATCTCGATGTAATATTTATATATACTAGTATGAAATGTAATGCAATGATTATGTTGGTGTTGGTGTTGGTGTTGATGTGGTAGATGATGAATAGTTAGCAGAGGTTTCATTTTCAGGGTGAGAATATGGAATAGATGCTGTTGCCTTTTGGAATAGGGCGGGTGGTAATTACGATTGCTTTGTTTCCATTTTCCTCGGCGCAAATCTAGCAATTTTCCTTGTTGGTTTATACTTATCCACAGACTATAACAGGACCAGTCGAATCCAATTCTTCCGCCCAAAGCATCCATGACCAAATTAAAGATGCCTTTATTTTTCTTCTCCTTCTACCAATTTCACAGATTAAGGATCTTCCCTTTTGCTCAACTTATTATTATTATTATACCATCGTAAATTTAAACATTTAAATGGTTGCATTGTACATGATGACATCAGTTGGTAGCACTAAACTAACAATATTGTTTGTCTTATTTTTTTTTTTCAAAAGTAATTTGATTGGAATTCAAATTCGAGATATCAAAATAATTATATCACTAGATTAATACTATTAAATTAAAATTTATTGATAAATAATTGGAAAGCCACAGTATTATGTTTGTTTTAATTCAAACGCTCTTTTAAGCCTTTTTATATATGGAATCAGCCATTGACATACACTTTTCATATGTTATTTTCTTCATAGTGAGAATTATATTCTCTTTCAAAATTTCTCTCTTTAATTCTCTATGATTCTCTTTCTATTCTCGATTTCAATTAATGTATTAGTTATTATCTTTGTAGCTTAAATGTTTACTGTCTAAAGATTAATTAACATATAAAATCAAAGCTGACGAAATAGATTCAGTACCATATATATGCATGTAAAGCTTCACTTTGCATATTATTTAGATCTCCAACTTCAAGAATAAAATGAATATGACTTTATTATAGTGATTATAAGATCACCGAAATTGAAATTCCGAGAATTAATATATATATATATATATATCTCTCAGTTTCGAAATAATTTTAATTCCACTAGAAAACAGAATTTAAATGACTAGAAGGAGAGAGAAAAGAGTATAATATCAACACTCATTTTCTAGTAATTTTTCCCCTTGAGGAATTGAATTCCCATTTTCTTGTAATTTTTCTCTAACCAGATATCAAAAATAGGAATAACTTATTTCAATTTCAATTCGCATCCTGTTACCAAATTAAACTAACTACCGAAATCATTATTTAAGAGAGTGTTGATGTGTTGATATGAAATTCTTACAGTTTAATAAAAAAATTTATAATTTGACATCTAAAAATACAACTACTAAATTAAAATTTTGTGAGAGAATTTTACTATTCTTCGAAATCCTATCCAGCATGAAGGAGATTAATTTTAGTATATTAATATATATTCGTAAAAAAAAAATCGCCTAAATCATTAACTAAGAAAAACTGATGTGTCTAGAGCGAGAAGTAAACACCCCCATCGATCATTCAGCTAGATTGCCTTTCCAATGATTTGAATCTCCTATTTTTTCCTTCCTTTTTTTTTTTGGGGGATGTTTTATAATTAGGCAGTCTTAGTCATGGATGGAGTAGAAGTGGAAGTGGGTTGGACTCTCATTGAGGGTTTACTGAAAAAAAAAAAAAAATCGTGTACAAAATCTTCTTATGGACGAAGTTAATTAAGTGGGCTCATGGTCATGGGGGCTCGAGATAGAGTCTGGGGGGCTTACATATATGACTAATAATTATATTATATAATAATTATAAATTACAATAATAATGCAAGGTTCCTTGACGTAAAATTTAGCTAATTCATATGCTCCCAAATGAAACCCAAAATATCCAAAAAATAATACACAGATATATATGGTGGCCAGAGAGGATTGTTGAAGAGAATTCCACCGAGTTTAAGTAACTGAAGATGCAACTAATTTTAAACTGATTTAAATTATTTTAAAACAATGATAAATTCATAATTATCATCCAATTCATAATTAAAACAACTAATTTTTTTTTCTCTATGCTTATTAAATTTAAAATTTGATGTTGGAATATTTTTTTTTTGTAATTCATGTGTATTTTTAAAAAAAAATTATTTCTTTTGGTACATAAAAACTCTATTTATTTTGTTTAATGGGATGTTGGGATTTAACTAATAAGGACATTTCACTATTCACCTATTTATTATTACTTTTTTAAATGAAAACTAAATTTTAATTTTTTATTTTTACGGAAAACCTTTTCAACTCCGTTGGAAATTCCTTCTCTCCTTTCTCCATTTGTTAATTTTCTAGTTTTAACGCCATTTAAGATTATCACTGATTCTGCAATCAATCACTACTTAGTGTAATAACCGTTATTAATACAAGCTGCTTCAATTTACATATAACCTTTTCTTCTTGTTCTTTAACTTTCAAAATGTAAACACATATATCCAACTAGATTCAATCTCCTAAGTTCCTAACTAATACCTCAAGACACTAATCATTATTATTATTATTATTAAAGAGGATGAAAATACATAAATAAATAAATAAAAGACAACGCACACATCAGGGATGAAGGGAAGGGGGCTCACAGGGACCTGGGCCCCCCAATCCCAACAAAAACATTCCTATGTCCAAAAAAAAAAAAAATAGATATATTTATATAATTTTAGTTTAAATATTAATAAAATTAATAAAATTCTTAAAAAATATATATTTTATCCTTATGAAGCTGACAAGGAAATGACATGGTTCGCTAGTCAATCCGCGTATAAAATTTCTCCCATAATGAATCTCCACCACTCACTTCCTTCTAAGCAACCGAAAGTATCATTCATCAGTGCTGAGTTATCACTGTCTCACAACTCCGACTGATCTCAAGCCTTTTTTTTTTTTTTTTATATATAAGCGACTGATCTCCAGCTGAATAAATATGCCGATCATGCACCATAGTTAATTGAAATGGTTTGATACTTCTTCTTCTTTTAAGTAAGATTTTGAGTTTAAATTTTATTTGTATGGAAAAAAAAACTATACTAAGATGGCTCTATCTTATAATAAGCCAACAGTTAATTCGATTCAGATTAGTTTGTACCTATACATTTGTGGAAACCAGTTGATAATGCATAAAAAAAAAATGCCGAGCATTCCTATATATTATGGAACTTATGCAATTGAGCTATTTTGTTCAAAAATCTAACTTTTTTTTTATACATTTTATAGAGATTGGGCATTAAATTCATAAGGGCTAATTGCATAAATGATATCAATTCTTATCACTTTATTATAAATTGGTATCAAATATTTTAATTGTTACAAATTGGTACCAAATATTTTCACTGTGTTATAATTTTGTACCAAAACTTTCAACAATGTTATAATTTGGTACCTAAGACGTCATTGCTGACGTGATATTTTCACATGTTGACATATCATTTTTTTAACTGAAATTTTGACTTATGTACCAAATTGTAAATGAAATGATTTGATACCAATTTGTAACCATTAAAAAATTTGAAACTAAACTGTAACAAAATGAAAAAGATTGGTACCATTTGAATATTTATCATAAATTCACGACTATCTACCTTTATCATGACCATTTTACAATAGGTATATCAATTGAAATAGCTCCAATTAGTTGAAATCTCTTTTATTTTTCTTCTCCTTCCACCAATTTCACAGATTAAGGATCTTCCCTTTTGCTCAACTTATTATTATTATTATTATTATTATTATTATTATTATTATTATTATTATTATTATTATTATTATTATACCATCGTAAATTTAAACATTTAAATGGTTGCTTTGTACATGATGACATCAGTCGGTAGCACTAAACTAACAATACACAGATATATATGTGAGTACATAATGCAAGGTTCCTTGACGTAAAATTTAGCTAATTCATATGCTCCCAAATGAAACCAAAAATACCGAAAAAATAATACACAGATATATATGGTGGCCAGAGAGGATTGTTGAAGAGAATTCCACCGAGTTTAACTAACTGAAGATGCAACTAATTTTAAACTGATTTAAATTATTTTAAAACAATGATAAATTCATAATTATTAAATCTAACTATTTGATCCATCCAATTTTTTTTTTTATGAGATCTGGTATTTAGAACCTCAAAGGTTCTAACTAATTCAGAAGTGAGCAGATTTTCTCCATTTACAAGACTCAAACTTGAGACCTTGTTTAAAAGGAATAAGTTCTGAACTATTTAAACCCACCTGCATGGGCTGAACTATCCAATTTTAACATAGAATGAAAGTTATGAGATAATTAATCACTTCACAACCAAAGCTCAGGCAGATAAAATAATCAGAGATAAAGCCATAATTGTTTTATCGGAGGGGTATAAGAAAATATTCATTAGTAGTTTTCGGAGGTTAGTTAAATTTTTTCTAATGAAAACTCACAAACTACTATTTCAAAGATACCTATTATATATATACCTTTTTTTTTTTCAGACATTAGGGGGCTTGGGCCCAGATAGACTCTCTTTAGCTTCGTGAAAATAATGAAATTTATGGGATATTTGATAATTATCTAAACTATTTATTATTTTATGGTATTTTTTTTACAAAATTCTGGATTTATGGTTATTTTAAAATTATTTAAACGAGGCATGCATGCTGAAGCAGCGCAACATGCCTTTTTTTAAAAAAAAATTTCAAGTGGCACACCATGTCTGTTTTTTTTAAAATAATTTTATAAATTGGCCACTCACTTTTTCTTTTGCATGCATACATGTTTTATTTGTGAAATTTTATGATATAATTATTTTTCTAAATTAAATATATTTATTAATTTATGGTTAATTATTTTTTTAAGAAAAGTAAAGACACAATTAAATCATACTTATACAATATATCATATAAATGCTGCACAAACTCAAAATTTCTAATATTTAATACTAACATTTTAAAATAAATAATAAATAAATAAATGGCTCAAGTGAAAGTGTTTATTAAAAACAAAATTCTAAAACTATTTGACAGAGGGAAAAAGCGTGTGCTAGTTCAAGTGGCACATGGCGTGCTATATAGAGAATGTGCACTACTTAAACTGGCGCATGCCTCTTTAGTATGTTACTTGGACTGGCGTGTGCACAGAAGCATATTTTTCTTCTCAAAACCACTATAAATTTGAAATTTTACGAAAAAATACCATAAAATGGTAAACAATTTAAATAAATATTATAAATTCAGAAACATCCCGAAATTTAGCAAGCGACAACTAGTTGCATTTGAGGAAAATAATGAATTAGCTTCCTCAAAATAATGAATTTAGCAAGCGAGGAAAATAATGAAATTAAGTTCGAATATCAAAATTAATAGAAAAAAAAAACTTATTTCTTAAACAATACTAATACTACATTAGAACACTCAAAATATGATGAAAACACTTGATTAATTATTGATTAAGTATTAGCAAATGCAAACCATTATATACAAAAACGCTGCACTTTTTAGAGGCTAAATTCTAAAGCCAGCTACATCCACAGATACAAGTTCTCCATCAAGCTATAAGAGATTGAATTAATGAACGATCGATCATTAATCTTAAGCATGGCGCATCACCCGATACAGAAACTCAACTATCTTGAACTTCTTACAGCAAACAGAAGAATCACTCACACAGCTGCCCGGAAAAGGACAGGGATTTGTACTGGTTTTTTGATCGTAAATATTACTGGAATCATCAGGCCAAAGAAATGCACCTATTGCAAACTCTCTTTTAGAAGCCAAATCCCCATCAACAGGCAACCCATATTCAGCAAGAAGCCTATCGAGCTGCCACTCTGGCATATTCTGGTAATCTTTCTTGGTGTATCTTGGGTAGTGAAGAGGCATTTGAAAGAAGCCACCACTCTTCATTTTCTTGATCTCCATATCACGATGTGCGAGTAATTCTTGCTATATATATAAAGATTGATTCATATATATATATATATATATAATATGGAGAGAGAGAGAGAGAGAGATGGGTAGATCACGAGAATCAGTTGGCTTAACTTCTCAGAAGGGTGCAGTAGTTGTTTCTGTGGAGGAACTGTGGGCTGAGATTAATGGCGGACCCACGTTAGGTGGATAATTCTACATTCTCGACTTTTTTTAAAATATATGAAATAATATATAAATTTATATTAATTTTTAAAATTTTGTCTTTGTAAAGAATATTGGAAGTTTGATATATAAATATTTATGTCCCTAACTTGGAATCATAACTCTTTACATTCCTGACCTTGGTTGCTCTGTCTCTGCCACGAATACGTGAATTTGATGAACCAGAAGGTTATAACTTCTGCCAGTGGTTTAATTTGTTGTTAGCCACAAATTAGATAAAGCTGCCAAAGATGTATACAGAGATAAATTAAAACACAAAATCTTTTTCTTTTAACTGGGGAATTAAGAATGCAACCAAACTGCTTAATTAAATTTGGCCAAGTAACAGACACTGCTATCTGAAAGAAGCGTAGGGGATTTTGTTCTTACTCCATTTGGACAGAGGAATTGAGAACTACAGTACAATATTCATATTATCCAATGGCCCTGAACTGGCTCTTGTATTGTAAACCAATATGCTGTTTTGTTCTTTTTTCAAGATATTTAAGCACTTTTAAAATGCCAATTTCTTTTTCAAAATATTACAGTAATTTCTTTTTTTTTTTTTCAAAACTATTAAAAAATATTATAAAAATATCTACACTAAAAAAAATTATTTTAAAATATACCAAAAAAATATTATAAAAATATCCACACTGAAAAAATTATTTTATAATATAAAAAAATATATACATAACCAACCAGTATATGTCAATACCTTTAAAATATCTTCAATTCAAAACACCATTTTAATATAAATTTTATACTAAAATAGTATAGAACGGATAACACCGTTTTGTACACTATAAAAAACATTCTATATATATTCTCCCACTAATCAAATTAAAAAAAATTAAATTAAATTTTAGGTGTTTTTCTAAAAGCCCAGCAATTTTAGAGGGCACCAGTTTTTTCTAAAAAGTAAAAACAATGAATATGTTACTGTAGCCCATCTTCTTCATTTTCTCACCATCTGCCGATTTCAACCCTACACCATCTTCTTTAACACCATCTTTAGATTTCAATCCTAAGCTCCACTTCTTCTTCATTCAGCAGAGTGCATCCCTTCCAATTTTACCTCTGCTTTCCCTTCTTCTTCATCTTCTTAACGCAAAAAAATTAAAAAAAAAAAAAACAATGATGGCGTGGCTACAGTGTCAGCTAAATTTAGCACTTCACTGTAGCAACGCCATTTTTAGCGTTAAATTTAGCGTCAGTTGGAGAAAGCATTTATTCGCACTATTTGTCTTTTCTACTTTTTATGCCAAAATGAAGCTTGGTTAGAGATGCGCTTAGGAATATTTGGTGGTGAATTTATTGGTAATACTCTTAGTATATTTTGGGAGTGTTTTGTGAATTTTTTTTAGAATAATTGGAATATATTTTGAAAATATTTTAGATATATTTTGAAAATTTATTAAAAATACTTTTGTAATTTTTAAAATATATTTTATAAATATCTCTTATGTATTTCGAAAATTTTTTGAAAATCTTTTAGGTATATATATTTTAAGAATATTTTGGTACAGTTTGACGAGAATGCTTTAGAAATATAGGTTGGGACTAAATCAAAATAAAATTTGGAAAACTCCAAAGTTGAGATAAGCATGTAAAAATAGACATCCTAACAACAGAATGAACCACTAAATTTGGTTGCCTTTTAATTTTTAATTTTTAAAAAAGGAAATGCCGTTAATTCGAAAAGATCTTCTATAGTGGAATGAATTGCATGGAACACATCCTGGCTATCGACCTTCACATCAACATGGTGAATATTCAAATAGAGCAGCCACGATAAAGCTTCTTTTAAACCATTGCCTCTGCCAAGTTTGGAGAAAATCTGCTCATATAAGCGATGGAACACAAGCAACTAAACTGCCATTTTGATCTCGCAGAACGGCACCGAAAACCATATCCTTTGCTTCTTATAAAAAAATGTCTTCCAAGCATCGATTGTTTCCAAGAAATTAGAACAATTATTTATTAAATGATACTTTTCCAAAAAATACCTCATTTCACTGCCACCGGCATGACTGCTGCCGTCTCGCTAAATCTAAAACGCGAACAAATAATGCGTCTTTTTTGTCCATGCATTTCAATAGCTAACTAATTGATTGATTGCATATCAGTCGTTGATCTTGCACAATCGAAATAGATTAGTTCTTGATTTCGTAATTATGGAGATGAGGCCAAATTCCGCCGCCGCCGGCTTTATATGATGATCACGTGCTTCCGTAGTCTTTGACAAGCCTTTCCTTCTCCTTTTCTTTTCGATTATATCTTACACGAGAGTTGCAGATGAGGAAGAGCAGAGAAAAGGAAAAAAAGATAAAAGTGAAAAAATATGTATAACTGAAATGAAGTTTGGTAAAAATAAAAAAGCTAGTAATTTTGAAATAATAAAATAAAATATACTATTTTATGTAAAATCCTTTTTTCTTTACTCTATTGACAGTTAGTCCATAATAATAAATAATAACCATTATCAATAATAATAAAGAAAAATTACTTCATCTATTCGGAAAAGATAGATTTACTTTTTATTTTTGACAGTCTAAAATTATATTACTTTCTTTTTTTAAAATTTAGTTATTTTGTTCCATTACTAACAGATCCATATTTATATATATCCTTATTAAATATACCTAAATGTCAATTTATTTTTTTCAACTCTTGTTTTAAATAACTATTGAAATTGATTCACATCTATATAAGTATTAACTTGAATCTTACATTAAAAAGATCAAACCATTATTTTCGAGATAATAATGAATGAACGATATTTTTTTTTTTGTAAAACATCAAGCAAAAATTATTAATTTAACTAAATTAACTAATTTTCTTAATATGCGCATAAAATGTAACTAAGCTTATATTTTGGATGGAGAGAGTATTTGGCTATTGAGATTTATATATTGCATTAGTACATCCGCAATATTCAAATTTATATGATTAATAAGTCCTTTTTATTTTATTATATTCTATTAATTTATGATTTTGTTATATTTTCTATTAGAAAAATATTAGATAGTAGTGAAAAAAAAAATTACTATTTACTCATTAAAACTTATTATATCAGTACTTATACAACTAAATGAAAATATTTTTTCTGATTATTAGTAAATGTCTTAATATTTAACATAAAAACTAAATTATTTAATAAAGATAAAATATAAAAAATAAATCATATAATTTTTAAATTTCGAAGAATACTAATAAAATAAATTAAATTTTTATGAGTAAATAATAATTTTTCCTATTAATATTGAAAGAGGTATGCTTGGAGGTTGAGCAAATACAAGATGAACCAATGAACCATCTCAAATGTAGCTATCAAACCATGTGATCGTTTCATAGAAGCATAGGACCCCATTTAAATATATAGGGCTACATTTTGTGATATGCCCTTCCTTAATTTATAGGACATGAGGCTTATTCGTGGATAGGGTTATTCAATGTTTTATTTTGTTAAATTTTTATATCAAGTCCCTCAACTTTTTATTATTGAATTCATATGCACTTTTACTTTCATCTGTATTAAATATTGTATCTAGTTAGTATATTTACATTTTTTGAAGATAAATAGAAAATAAAAAAATGACATATTTTATGAGTTACTCACTATATATTATATAATCTTAATCTTTAATTTTTTTTATCCTTTCAATGATTATGGTAATATAAATATGGATGCTTCTGGGACTTGTAAATTTGAGGTGCATACTGATATCATTTCTACATTATTTTTGGCTAATTATATTTTATATTTGAATAAATTTTTCTTTTATATATATATATAGGAATTAGATATGTCTTAAATCACTAGTCCCTTTTTCTCTCAACTTTTTTCTTCTTTTTTTTCTATAGCTACCATTTTTTCTTAGCACAAAAGGGTAATTTTTAGCCATTATTAGCCTGAAATCACCTATTTATATTTTTTTTGTTAATTTATTTCTAAAATAAGTGGTTATTTCACATAGATCTAAATTTTTATTTTATTTGTTTGTTTATTTTGTTCTTCATAATTTTGTCGTCTTGTTGCGGTATTTGGTTTTGTCGTCTTATTAAGACATTTTGTTTCGGTTGTCTTGTTGTGGTGTTTTTGTGTATGAGCGATTCAGACAAACAAAACATATTTGATTCAACAAAAATAACAAATCAAATTATGATTGTCAGTATGTTGCAGAACTGAAATTATATATATTCTAATCACTATAATATTATTAAATTTGTAAGATTTGAACCGATTTATTATACTATTAATTTGAGTATTGTAAATATTTTCATTTTACATATTTTATAATTTTTAGCAGTTTTGTATATATTTCTTTTGTTAATTTAAATTATTGAAATTATTGTTCTTGTAAAAAAAATAAATTTTCCTTATATGTATAAAAACAAACTTAATTATTGGGGCATCAAAGATATTTTCTTTTTCAAATTATTAGATAGATATTTTGAGCCCTTCCAAAATTTAAATGATTATATAATTCAGTGTGTTAGCCTCCAGATATAGGAAATGAAAGGATCACCACACAATCAAGCCACATGATCATTAGACATCTCGTACAAGCCACGCACTATCACTAACCCAAAAATAGTTTATCATGACCAACCAACCAACCATGGGACCTCTCACTCACAATCATATTCATCTGATCCTAGCCAATGGGGTAAAGCTTAATCCAAATCATTTGATCGAACTGACGAAAAATAAAATTTGATTCGGTTATTTTAAATAATTTGAGTTTGATTCAAATTCCGGTTTAGGTCTTTATGATTTATTTGTATCTTGTTTTTTTACTCAACATATTTGATCATCCCAATTGCACTTAAATGAATATTTCGGTTTTTGATTTATTTTTTCTTAATTTCTACTTCGTTAGGCCATGAATAACTGTGTCTCCAAGTGGTATTATTGTACTGTCAAATATTTCAAGTCAGCTGTGCATCTTTTGATGGCTCCCACTTTTTTTTTTTTTTTAAGGAGAGAATATTATAAATATTATAAATTTATATAATATTATATATATTTTAAAAAATTGAAAAAATATAATTGTTCATCCTTTCCCACTAGTTAAATGAGCCAAATTAAGTGGAAGTTATTTATTTATTTGAAAGGTAAGTGGAAGTTATTTAGATTGGCATTGTGTGTTCTAAAACTGCCCACCTACTTCATTTCTTTACCCCTAGCCCATTCTGTAACTCTCTTGACCCATCAATGCAAGTCATGGGTCCCTTAGCCCACAATCATCTTAACCTTCTCCGAGCCACATGATTCACCTTTTCTAAGCAATCAACCCCATCGAGTGATCAAGGACCAACTACCCAATTGTGGGTCCGGATTAAATCTAAGCCACAACCTGGCGTACAATTAATCAAAGTTAGACCATCAAATGATTACATAGAAGGACACGTATGACTGTGGGACCTACTTTGCTGGTCGGTAGTATTTCACTTATGTATTTTATTAAGGTTACTCAAATTATATAAATTATAATAAATGAATTTAATATTTTAATTATATAAATTATAATAATTTAATTTTTTTTAAAATTATTTTAGTTATAAAATAAAAATTTAATATATTACAAATAATTTTAAATTGATATCATTTATATACTGAAGTACTGTATTCAGCCCAAATGTGAAGGCTTATGGTGAAGATAGGCCTAATTTGTGGCTTTACGGATTTGTACTTGAGAAACCACTAAGATTAATTCAGGTTTTTTTTGCCTCTCAAGTACTAATTGGACATGTTTATAATTAGGATTAAAAAATTTATTAGTGATAAAACTTATCACTTAGTCGTAAAATAGTACTAAAATTTTAATTTGATACAATTTGATATTAAAATTTTGATAAATATTGAAATTTGGTATTCGGAAAAAATAATTGATATAATATACTAACCGACTAACGTGGCATGCTGATCGGCTGACGTGATATGCTAATAAACTAATACACCATTTTATTTAGCTGAAATTTTGACTACAAAATTGCAATATTTGTCAAAATTTTAGTATCAAATTATAATAAATTAAAATTTTGGTACCATTTTACAACTAAATGATAAGTTTTTCTACTAATAAAATTTTAACTCATTATGGACATGTTTATAATGATATCGATTAAAGTTGAACCATTAAAGTGGGATGTTCCAAATTCTCCTCTGTAGCTGCAACTTCGCTGTAGCAGAACTTTATAACTTAAAGTTCGTCTGCTCCTCTGTAGCTGCAGCTTCTCTTGATGACAATCAGCCTGGTAATTTGACAGCATCCTTCGATGCTATGAATGAACCTGGTATAATTCTATCCTTATCAGCAACTAACCTGGACGTAGACACTGTTGCTAGCGATCATATCAAAACAGATAAAACGACTTAATTTTCAAGAATTTCAGGCAATGAAAGTCACCCTCCATCGTTACCTTCCTGGGTTATACCAATGAAACATCCAAAACTGAAAAAGCTTCCCAGTTCATGTAAATGTTAAATAAAATTTGGGATGACAATTATATCCCTTTTCGCGGTGTCTCGTCCCAAAATTGCCAAGCACTTCGTAGGGGTAGATTTTATATTATTTTCATGTCCTGTTTCGACGACGCTCTGATTCTGAAGTTTTTTAGAGTAGCGACAGAACATGAACAATATGCACATATCTGCCTCGAATCTCTATATAATTTTAATTCTAAAAATAATAAAATAAAAATATAGTACTTATTCAAAAATAAACATATATTTTTATTTAAAAAAATTATATAATTAATTAAAATAATAAAAAATTTATAATATTAAAATAAAATAAATTTTTTTAATAAAATGGAGATCGGATTAGAGTTGGAGATTTCCATCTCCGTGTAGTACGGGAATGAGAACTCGTAATTTTTTTTTGGTCGAAGAACGGAGTGGAGTGGAGTGGGAAACAAGACGGCTTTTTAGGGACAAAACCTGTACACTTATAGATAAAATAAGAAAGATGTCAGATTCTTGTATAATTCCAATCTTGATTTCCAATTCTTTTTTTTTTTTTCTTGATTATAAAACGAAGCCAAGAATCAACTAAGAGAACTGGAGAAGTCAGCTGTGTTTGCAATGGATTGTGATAAGATTACAAGAGATCGAAGACGAGAAGGATTGGCCTGTGAATATGGGATATAATTATATGGAATACATGATTGACCAAAAATCGATTACAAAGAGCCAAATAAAGCGTTTTACAAAATTTTCAAATACAATGTTTAATAAAATTAGATTGGCATAAAGAATATATCACCCTTTCTAATTGTTCTATTATACTATTTTATTTTTTATAAATTTTTTTTATGTAATTTAACTCTTTGTAATCGATTCTTGATCAATTTTATATTTATATACCAATTTTGTAAAATGTTTTATTTGGCTCTAATGATTATAAAATATACAAATAAATTCTATCAATTTTAAGCAATTTATTTAGAGGAATTTACAACGAAAACCATTTTTATAAGTTTTTTTTTTCATTTCTACTGTTGCTACTAGTGTATTTTCATTCCAATTTTTTTTCATTTTCATTTTTACTAATTTTTGTTTAGTTCACAGTATATTTAACATATTGAAAATGGCTTTATTTTATCTATTCAATATGGATTTAAAAATTTTATTAACTTGTATAATCACCAATGATTTTTATGCATATATTTATTTATTTATAATTATTGTTTAATTAATTAATCAGCTAAAAATATATAAATTTGTATTTAATTAACTTATTTACTAAAACAAATTTTTGACAAATCTTAATTATATATATATATATATAATTTAATATTTAATTAAACTTTAGAATAAATCTTTTGTAAATTTTAGATAAATCTCGAGTAATTTTTGGATAAATTTTGTATAACTTTAACTTTTATTAATTTTTCTATAAAGATTGGATAAATCTTGGACATAATTTGAGTAAATATTAAATAAATTTTTGATAAACTTTTTGTTATTACAATTTTTATTACTTTTTGTGATAAATTTTCAGTAATTTTTTGGTAAACTTTGATAAGTCTTAAGTAAAATTTGTGTAATTTTAATTTTTATTAATTTTTTTAGTAAATATTAAGTATAATTAGAGTAAACTTTAAGTAAATTTTTTTATAAAACTTTGTGATTTCAATTTTCTTTTATTTTATTGTAAATTTTTAGTAATTTTTGAATAAATTTTATTTAATTACAATTATAATTAATTTGTTAGTAAATATTGAATAAATTTTGGTATAATTTAAATAAATTTTAATTGAATTTTTATAAATTCTTTCTTTCTGTATTTTCAGTTTTTATTAATTATATTATAAATTTTTAATAAATTTTGATCGATAACATTTTTATACCAACTTTTAATGTGCGATATATTTTTGAAAAAAAATGTAATATTTACCATTTATTCTATTTTTGTAAAATTCCCATTTATTCATACAGAAAATGAGCAAAAAGTAATTGAATTCTCAAATGTGTATAAACCTAGAAGCCCTAATGATTATGAAACCCAAACTGGCAGCAAATTATGACACTCTCACCGCCCTCTAAACATGTCAGACACCATTATTCGACAAGTGGCAACGGATAATGAAGCTGTTTAAGAAGTGACACGACAGCAACCAGGCGAATAATTCGTCCTCTCTCTGGTAGTTTTTAGAGCAACCTTCCAGAAACTTCTTGGAAACTCCTGGCTAGAAATCATCCAAGCATCTAGCGGCCAGAATCACGACACGTGTCCTGCCATACCACGTCAGCGTCCTACATGGCATCCCCATTCCCTGGAAAATGATACGCCTGCTTTTTATTTCTCACTTCCTAATTTACTAACTCCACCCAACTCTAAGCACACAAACACAACACAACAAATTTCTGTTTTCTTTTCTTTTGCTTTTCTTTTCTTTCCTTTCTGCTCGGTTATATTAGATATGAATGGAGAGGGAAAGGGGGAGGAGGAGATAGTTAAAATGGAGGAAATGGTAACGGAGAAGTCGGTCTTCATGTGGGGATACCTCCCCGGAGCTTTGCCTCAAAGGTCGCCGATTTTGTCGCCTGTTGCTGTTCGCCCTGATGGATACGCTTGGAAGGATGTGTGCGGCGGCGGTTGTGGATTCGCTATGGCTATTTCTGGTACTTTCCCTGCACTATTAGTTTTTTTTTCTTTTTCTTGGGTTCATTTTCTCGATTTGGATTTGTTGATTTTTTTTTTTCAGGGCTTTGAGCCTCTGGATTTGGAAAATGTGGTTGTTTATTTAATGAAAAAGGAGTTTTTTTTCTTCTCCGGCTCATATTAATTTTACTGTTTGGTTGCCGTGACAACGTGGGAAAGGAATGGAAAATAAGAGTTTGGACCATTTTTTGCTGCTTTTCTTTCCATATAATGGTTTCTGAGCTGGACTGAGCTAAAATAGTGATACAAGATTCCATTGAAAGGTTTTTGCTTTGTTGGGTACTAATTAGTGATACAAAATTAGTGTTTTCCTTAAGTCAAAATTAATGACAATCATTTGATATTTTGATAAACTTCAATTTTATTCTGCAAAATAACCATTTCAAATTTTTTATGTTAAAATTAAAATTTCGATGGATTGGAAGCTGGCGGTGCAGAACTGTCTACTCGCTGCCATTCTCTTTCAATTGTTAAGTAGTTTGTTATCAACTGCCACAAATCTATTTGCTATCCTTCTTAATTGGGGTTTTTGCTGTTTAATTTATCAATAAAGTTTGTCTTATTTCCTTTCTTCAATGCGAATAAGCTATATTGTTAATTGCTCTTCCCCCTCCATCATTTTGAAAATATAACTGTTTTTACTCTTGCTTCTTTTTCAATCAGAGTCTGGAAAGCTCATTACATGGGGTTCAACAGATGATCTAGGTCAAAGCTATTTGACATCCGGAAAGCATGGGGTATTTGTAGCACAACATAAAACTCAACTTCATTTTATGCGCATATGTAATTTAGCCTCTTATAGAACTAACTTGCACTTTCCATTTTATTTAAAAAAATTGTTTTTTTGGCTAAGGAAATTCCTATGCCTTTCCCTCTTCCAACTGAAGCTCCCATTGTAAGAGCTGCAGCTGGTTGGGCTCATTGTGTTGCAGCTACAGGTAATGTTGATCTTTTCATTGCATATGTCAAGGAATAGATGAATAAGTTTTGTTTCAACTAATTGATTTATGTATGTTCCGTGTGAGAAATCACCCCATATAGACTAGTAGATTGAGCTTCTTCTGATTCTTAAGCGCAGATAGTGGGGAAGTTTATACATGGGGTTGGAAAGAGTGCGTTCCCTCAGGGAAAGTTTTTGGAGATCCATTGATACTAGGGGCCTCGGATAAGGATGTGTCTGAAAGACAGAATCCATTTTTGACAGAGCAAGGTATTTTTAGTCTTGCTACTTCTGAAATACATTGAACTAGTTAAGGAATTGGCTATTGCATGAATAATATATTTTTGCAGTGAGCCCTCGCTCTCAAGGCTCAAGATCTAGTGTTGGAAATGAAAGCAGAGGAGGTGGAGAAGAAAGTACTAAACGCAGGAAAATATCATCTGCAAAACAAATGGCAGAAAGCTCATCTTCTGGTGATGATACACTCTCAGCATTGCCATGTCTAGTAACATTGAATCCAGGAGTGAGGGTTGCCACTGTAGCTGCAGGTGGCCGCCACACTTTGGCATTGTCAGGTAGGTTGCACTGTGGAAGAGAGCCTTTATGACCCAGAGTGTTTTGTGTAGTCTTCTATGCAATTTATGCTTTAGAAGCTTGAAGCTCTTGAAGATATCTTATGTGAGGCAAGATGCTTGATGTATCCTAATTTTACCGAAGTTTCAGATTTAGGACAGGTGTGGGGTTGGGGCTATGGAGGTGAAGGGCAACTTGGTTTAGGCTCTCGGATACGTATGGTGTCCTCTCCTCATCCTGTACCTTGCATTGGCTCTTCTTATGGAAAAGATAGATCAGGAGCAATTTCTCGAGGAGGCATGACTTCAGATGGACATGGTTTTGTTGTTCCTGGAAGTTATGTGAAAGGAATTGCCTGTGGAGGGCGGCATAGTGCAGTAATCACAGGTATGCATCTAATAAGATCATACTTTATTAGATAGAAGAAATTTGCTCCTTTCTTATTTACTTATATTCACAAGGATGACAACATGCTTTAGGAGTGATCATATGTTTGACCTAAGTTCAGGGGTCAGTTAATAGTAGGTGGTTAGAGTGAAAACTCTTTTAAGTTTTTCTTCCATCTTGCACTTCTGCATTTAATTTCCTCATAAATGTTCTTGCATTAACAGATGCTGGAGCACTTCTTACATTTGGTTGGGGACTCTACGGACAGGTACTCTAGACTCGTAAACTTTTAGCAGTCACTTGCCTTTTCTTTTCTGCGTGAATGAAATGTGTCATTCACATGTCAGCATGTGGTTGCAGTTGTGCATTTGAGGAAGTGCTTGTTCTTGTCTCTGTTCAACATAGGACAGAGTGCTTATCAACAAAATGCTTGGTTGGTTACATTTTTCATCCACTGTTATGGACCCTCATTTGTCACCTGATTGTCGAACTTGAATCTGTACTTCTATAGTATCAGCATCATTAAATAGTATTTGCAGAAGCATCAGTATTTGAGACATATTTCTATAGTATGTCTCAAAGTATAGAATAACTAAGTACTTGCTATCAAGCAATTATTTTAAGTAAACATAATTATATGCCTTTATTAAGACTAAAATTCTTGGTAGTACCTCAAATAAGCTTAATATGAACAGTAGGCATAATTGTAGGTTTCTTTGGTATTTAAATTTCATCTTTCTTAAGCTTATTGTTGTCTGCATAAAAATGAGATTTTGCCTCATAAATGACGACAAATGAGATTTCACCTAAAGAATTCCTTGTATGACGAAAAATGAGATTTTGCCTCATAAGGTGACTGATGCTGCCCTGCTAATAAATCTCTGAATGGTGCAACTAATTTAATCTATGAAAGTTTTTGCCTGGCTTTGTTGTTGGAAATCATTTACTTTTGCTGTAAATTTAGTTTTTGATTGTCAAATTCATTGGGAATAACTTTGGTTTGGGGTTGAGTAATTAAGCCTCCTACAGTAGATTTTGTTGAACCTTTAAACTTCTAACAATTTCAAAATTTCACTCTTTGTATCCTATAGTGGCACTGGTTGGAATTTCTGAAATTGACCATTGTTCAGGATCAATATGTAGGTAAAGTAGATAATGGTGGAGAATAAAGCACAGTAGATGTTGAAGATGAGGTTCATCTAAGAAGGGATAATATACGACTCTATTTCTCTGAAAATGTTTTTTGCCTTTTATTTTCTTGTGATTACTCTCGTTGATGCATTTATAACAAGTCCATCATGTTATAAGGAATGAAATTGTTTTTGTTACTGTATTGTTTTGTCAAGTGTGGACAAGGGAGTACAGATGATGAGCTGAGTCCAATATGTGTATCGTCATTGCTAGGCATACGGATAGAAGGCGTTTCTGCTGGTTTGTGGCACACTGTTTGTATTTCTGCTGATGGTGATGTCTATGCGTTTGGCGGGAATCAGTTTGGACAATTGGGAACTGGCAATGATCAAGCAGAGGTACAAATCCCAATTTCCTTCCTTTAAAAAATTGAATGAACATGTCATCCATGGAGGATGGTGGGGTGGGGCACATATAATGTTTTGAAATGGGGCCAGTTGAACAATATGCTGAAAAGGATTCTATAATTTTCCAAACTTGGTTTCTACTCAGAACATTGAAAATCGATGTGTGGGTCAGAAAAATTGGTATCCTGACATGATTATTTACACTCCGGAGCTTCTGCAAATAAGTTGGGAAGCTTTGAGCCTAATAGGACTTTTACTTCAGCATTCATGAGTTCTGCTTTCTTCAGGCTTTGCCACAGCCCTCAGATTAACTCATAAATTTTTTCACGGAAGTTTTTGCAATTTACTTTTTAACAATTTTTTTTATTTTCTTAATCAGACTACCCCCAAGCTTTTGGATGCTCCAGGCTTGGAAGATATACATGCAAAAGTTGTCTCTTGCGGGGCACGTCACACAGCTGTAATCACAGGTATGTATTTAAACCATATACAATGTCTCAATATGTCTTCTTCTTTGAGGAAATTTATATCAATGGATCTGAAAACCTAGGTTTTTCTATAAGCTTTAAATTCCATTAATTTTGTTTGTTACACAAACTTAAATCCATGGACTTTTAGGACCAATCTTGTTTTAAATTTAAAAATTGTAGAATGTCTCATCCACTAAAACGAGGGATTTCATGAAAACCCACATCCGGAGTTTCTCATTTTGAGCAATTTTAGGCAATATGGGATTTTGAAAAATCCATGGATTTTGTCTGAGTGTTAAAATATCAAACTACAGATTTATCCAAATCCATGGATTCTTCAAAATACTCATTGAAATTCCTCTAACCAAACATTTTCTAAACCAAAAAAGATGTTATTTTAGCACTCATGTGGCATTTATTCTTTTCTTATTATCATTTGATGTGCATTTGGTCTATGGATTATGATAATTATGCTTTATGAAGACTGTTTACTGCACCTTTTGACAGTCACCTAAGACCGATACCTAACTCTTTACTTCTATTTCTTGAAGAGGATGGGAAAGTCTTTTGCTGGGGTTGGAACAAGTATGGCCAGGTAATCATGCTTAACACTAAAAAATTTCTGAGTTCAAGAAGGCTTCTCAATCATTTAGGATTAATTTCATCTGTATGCATCATGGTTAACACGACTGAGAAAGGAGAATTTACTTTCTACATGTGAATGCCTCTGCATTGTTATTTGTATATCTTAAAATGAAATCTGTGTAACAGCTTGGATTGGGGGACGTGATTGACCGCAATATTCCTTCTCCAGTGATCGTAGAGGGTTGTGTCCCTGGAAATGTAGCATGTGGATGGTGGCATACCTTGCTTTTGGCCGAATCGCCTGCTTGACTAGCTGACTTTCTAGTGGTCCTGGCACAGTTTTGTTAGGTTAGATGTTCTTTCAATTGATATATCTTAATATCTATATGTACATACAGTGGCTGAATTTCATATATGCATATATGCCTTTTCTCATTCTTCCATTGTTCGGTTTACCTAGTTGGTTTTTCTTGATAGTTTTAGAGAAGCAATATATTCCTTAAAAAGATGAAAGCAATGTACAGCTTTCAAGATGTACAACATAATTTAGTTTCACTGTGGATAGAATTCAAGAATCAATGTAATAAGAAGCCTTGAAAAGTTATTTGTTATGAATGTGCCGTTCTGAAGCTGGCTAGTTGATTCAAATTCTTTCTCGTCTTGTGGGTTTTACCATAAAATCTGAATCACAGATTGAAGTATATTTTTGCTTCTACTTAGCACTATGCTCCGTTTTGTAAGTTGACTCAAACTTTAGAAAATGATATTTTGACAATAACAAAACAACCTATCTTCTTTAGTTGAGCATCATAACTTTGCTTGCCCCCCATATCTTGGGGGAATGCTTTCTTACTGAGAAGTTCCAACCCTCTTTAATAGTCAAAAATGGTGGTTCCACTGGAGAGCTCCGTCGATCAGCATACAAAGCAACTTCTTTGATGCGGGTAGTCATTAAAATTTTGCTTCCACCAAGTATCTCTTCTCCTTCAATGCAACTTTGCTTTGATCAAATCTTGCTCGCTCCTCTTTATTCCGTTTAGCACCAAGTGCATCTCTGAGTGCTTCTATCAACTCTTCTTCCATCCTTCCCAAGTACCTTTTCTCCTTCAATGCATCTTTGATTGCTTTGATCAACTCTCCCTCATCCATTCTTTCCCATTTCTCTTTATCTCTTTTAGAGCAAAGTTCATCTTTGAGTTCTTTGATCAACTTTTCCTCTCCATTCTTTCCCAATACTCTTCATCCCTCCAACATCTTTCGAGATTCTAAGCAAAACATCTCTTGGAGAAAATTGTTGGGACAGGAACACCCAACAAAACAACGTCATTTTTTATCTAATTTGTTCCCTCTAACATTTAAAAAACGTAATAAATAATAGCATTATATTGATATGGTAGTTGGAAGGTTGATTGAATCTCAATCCACCTTCCGACTACCATGCCAGCATAAATTGACTACTTATTATATAATTTAAATATTAGAGATTGCAAATTAGTCAAAAAATGACTTTCATAAGAAATTAAGTCCAAAAATCAATATAGTGGGTAAATTGAAAAAAAAAAAAAAAAGTTCATGGGGTTACATATGAATTAAACTTAAAAATAATATTTCCTATGTCTGAAAAAGATAGAGTTATTTTCCATTTTTATTAGTCCAAAATTATGGACTATATTTTTTTGAAGTGTAGCTATTATGCTCAATTGTAATTTTACCCTTATTCATGTATTTCATTGTTATTATGTATATCACTTATATCAATAAAAAATTATTTTTTTTTCTAATTATTGTTTTAAATTAGTCTTGAAATTTGTTAGTATTTATAAACATATTATGAAGTATTAATTTAAATTGTATTTCCAAGATAATAATCAACTGAAGCCATTTTTGGAAAATATTAAGTAAAAAACTAACTAATTTTTTTAATATGTATACAAAATAGAACTAAGTCTATTTTTTTTTGGACAGAAGGAATAATAATTATTGTTTATATGGAAATTCAAATGATTAATATTAAAAAAAAATTTGTAATTCCTACATTTTTCTTAATATTGTATCCTAATAAAAGAAAATAAAAATAGATTGGTTTATAGAAAAAAAAAATTGTTACATTTCAAACTATTAATATGAATTGACGATAAATTTAAAAACGGATGGTGATATAGAATATGCAAATCACTTAAATATTGCTCCTATGCTACCACATCTATCTTACAGCCCAAGAAGTTCCTATAATTTAATTATGTTTATGACAAATATCCGAAGTGTTATTTTTTTTTTTTTTGAAAGGTAAGTGATCTGTTAGACCCAATGACAAGAGTTGTTGCAATTAATATAAGATAGAAGATTCTATATGTTGAAGTCTTCTGCATGAATTTGTTAATTATCCACCAACTTAAAAAGTCAGAACTACTGCAACTTTGTTTTTTTTTTTTTTTTTAGTTTTCTAAGAGCAGCCCACTGTCTTCTCAAAAAAAAAAAAAACAAAAACAAAAACAGCGGCCCACTGAATTAATTAATGGAATCACCTAAAGTTTGAAAAAGAAAATAAAATAAAACTCTGCTGCATTCTTACATTTAAAATACCGAAAACATTGATCTCAACTTAGTTATAAGAGATATCAAATTCCAAATTTTCTTGATTGGTCTAATTTGACGTCTTTTTCTTTTTTTATTAATCACATTCTTGATGTTGAAAAAATCTTTCTTAAAACAGTTCTATCCTGAATATTCTAAGACCAATTAGTACTTCACCGAAAAAAATTCCAACTTTTCTCACTTCCTACAAAATCAAAAGATTTGATTCATGGTTATTGGTTAGTTCATATAATCATGTCATTATATATTTTTTTTGATTAATTAATACAGCAAAGCAACACCTATAGTTTTTAAATTCTACACATAATGGATTCAATTGGACTTGGTGATTCACCGTTACTTCAAAATCATTTAAACTAATTTAAAATTAATTTCCATACAATTATAAATATTTTTTTTATATTATTTAAACTTCTTACGTAAAATTGTATCTAACTGTACATATATAATGCGAATTGATCAATAAGAAATTTAAGATAAAAGGTTTTTTTTTTTTTGTGATTTAGCTTTTAAGGGTAAAATTTTAATGAACAGTATGTGAGGAACATGTACGAAATTGCCATTCTTCTCAATTTTGTGCATAAAGAATGACTGAGTTAATATTGGTTATGACATTTGAATATGAAATTTCATAGTGGGCAACTGGGGCATGTTGGTTAGGTAATGGGTAGCATTAATTCCATTATAAAGATATTGACAAAGCAATTATTTATTAATTATAGATTTAGATAACCATTACATACATAATATTATACATACCAAAATACAATGAAAATATATATATAGTATGCCCATCTGAAATTCAACCAAGGACAAAGCTATCAACCATGAACATCCATGTTCATAGGTTTTGTCATTTACTTTTTTTTTTTTTTTTAGCAATTTTTGATCTCTTTAGATATTTGAACTTTATTTTTAATACATTTTTTTATTATTTTATTAGTAAAATCGAGTGTATAACTTTTATTGCTGACAGATATGATACCTAATAAATTAAAAATTACTAGAAAGAGCTAAATGGCGAAAAGTCTTTTTGTTTTTTTGGAAATACAAGTCCACTTGTTTAAGATATATATCTCTCGATGCGATGAGTCTCGAGAATAGTCATGTCAGTATAATTAAGCGATTAAATAGTTTTTGAAAAAATATAGAGTAGTTAAATACACGAGTCAGATCACACAACTGTCTTCTTCAAGAAATGGAAAACGACAGCAGCCATTATTAAGCCTTTTGAAAAATTCCATAATAATCTTCCAATAATAATAATAATAATTTAGAAGTTATATATATATATATATATATATTATTTTTTTCGATTTATATAAAATATTAATAATTTTATTTTAAATAAAATAAAATAAATAGATGAATAAATTGATATAATATAAATATTTTTTATTAATTGAAATAAAAAATATTAAAATATATAGCATTATTTATATGAAAAAAGGAAAAATCTAACGTAATTTATTATTAGACTATATATTTTGATTCAATAAAATTTTTTTTTTCTATAGAAATTTGAAATTTTAATTCTGAATATAAAATAATTTAAAAATTTAAGAGAATATTTTAATGTACAAATTCAAATTAGCCTATAAATTCTGAATTATTAGGATAGTTAAGACCAAATAATAATGCTAATTATAGTAATAAGACCAAATAATAATTTACAGTGATTGTAATAATATCGTTATCCTTTTTCTTTTTTTTTTGGTCTTTATTTATTTATTTATTTATTTATTTTGTACATATTATCGTTTTCCTTTATTAACACTACGTATAAACAAGCAGAGAAAATCCTCTTCATTTTTTCTGAAGAGCTCAAGACCAAAAAGAGCTCAAAACCATGCAGCCACTTCCTAACCTTCTCCTCTTCACGGCGGTGCTGCTGTTAACATGCACCATCTGCGCCTTCTCCGCCACTCAGTGCCCCAGCTGCGGCTCCACCCCAGTCCCTTACCCGTTCAGCACGGGATCTACCTGCGGAGACCCATCGTACAAGCTCCGGTGTGACGCGGGCGTACTTATGTTCGACACACTCAATAATTCTTATCCAGTCGTTTCTATCAATCAAAACATCCAAAGGCTGATCATACAGCCTGCAAGTCTCTTACCAAACACCTGCGTCACATCCGATTTCGTCCACCAAGGAATCCAGATGAACAGCTCCCTTCCTTTCAACATCACCGGAGATAACACTGTCATGTTCTTGAACTGTTCGGAATCACTACTTGGATCGCCGTTGAATTGCTCTTCAGCTAGCTTATGCCACTTGTACGTTAACAGCACTAAATCGCAGTCTCCCTGCGAGGATGCTCCGATCTGTTGTACTTTCAAGGCCGGCGGCGGCACGACGGCGCATACGATACGGGTTAGAGATGTCGGGTGTAAGGCTTATACCAGTTTCGTTAATCTGGATCCGAATTTGCCCGTTGATAGGTGGCCGACACCCGGAGTTTCGATCCAGTGGGTGCTACCGCAGGAGCCACAGTGTGGATCTCAGACGGATTGCGATGGGAGTTCGACTTGTGGGTCCGACCCAAATTTGAGTGGGGTGAGGAGATGTTTCTGTAAAAGCGGGCTTGAATGGGACCCGATTCAAGGGATTTGTGCACAGAGTAAGCTGGACATGGATTATACTTTTTATTGCCACGTTTAAGAAGTCGATTGGCTGAAATGTAGACATGAATTTTTGTGCAGGAAATACGTGTCAAAATTCTGGGGGCTGTGAGGGATCATCAAAGAAAGCACTTGTAGCTGGTAATTCATTCATCACCACCTTTCACTTAAAAAAGAATTTACTTATTCCATTTTTTTTTTCAAGAGATACCGAATAAATAAAGCGTATTGGATATTGACTTTAAAAAGAATTTAATTATAATTCCATTCTGGGGGCATGACCAAAATAAAATAAAGCAGAAGCTAGTAAGGCCTTTTCTGTGTATATTTATAGAGGTTAGAAATTGGATTCATAATTTTTTATTTTTATTATTATTATGAATATTATGATAGAAGTACTAACTAAACTAGCCAGTCTTTTCAACAAAAAAAAAAAAAAGCAGTTAATAGTAAGATTTTTGTATTTTTATTTTTTTTAACGTTTGGCTGATGCAAAGAGAATCCCTCATGTTTGAATTTTTTTGTAATTAAAATTTTATTTTTCCTTTAGCAATTAAAAAAAAATGAAATTGAAAAATAAGTTTTTTTGACGAAAAAACTAAAAGATGAGCTGTGTCTCACCATAATTAAGCTTCGGAAATAAAGAAGATAAAAATTTGGACTTTTACTTGTTTCCTGCTTTTCCAGAAGGTACAAATTGTATGTGCTGGATAACTATTAAATCGATGGGAGGTCCCTAGTGGTAAACTGTGCTCCTCCAGTTTGGAGAAAAAGAAAAAAATGGATGGCAGGAGAGTTTGTCTTTTGACTTTTCTCCTTTGGTTTGGATAGAGATGGCTTGACTTTGGCCTTTTCTAACAATACTTATCACTGTTATCTCCAACGAAGCCTAATTTCATTTTGTGTGTTTTGAATTGCAAAACATGTACATGTAGGTTTAACCTCCGGCATAGTTGGAGCACTCTTGGTTATCATCATTGCCATCCTTGTCTACAAACGACAGAGACGCATCAAAGAAGCTAAAGAACGCCTGGCTAAAGAGCGAGAAGAAATCCTAAATGCTGGTGGAAGCAGAGCAGCAAAACTCTTCACAGGCAGAGAAATAAAGAAAGCAACCAACAATTTAGCCAATGACCGTCTCCTAGGCGCCGGAGGCTATGGTGAAGTTTATAAAGGCATTCTTAATGATGGCACTGTTGTAGCTATCAAGTGTGCTAAGCTTGGAAACACCAAAGGAACTGACCAAGTTCTCAATGAAGTCAGAATTCTATGCCAAGTAAATCACAGAAGCCTTGTAAGTTTACTCGGTTGCTGTGTTGAGCTTGAGCAACCTATCTTGGTTTATGAATACATCCGAAATGGAACTCTTCTTGATCATTTACAAGGTCAAATACATGGACAAAGCCAACTATCCTGGATTCAGCGTCTCCACATTGCTCATGAGACTGCTGAGGGTCTTTCGTATCTCCATTTTTCTGCTGTTCCTTCGATATATCACCGAGATGTGAAGTCCAGCAACATACTCCTCGACGAAAAGTTCAATGCTAAGGTTTCGGATTTTGGATTATCAAGACTAGCTCATAGTGACTTGAGTCACATATCAACTTGTGCTCAAGGTACTCTCGGGTATCTGGATCCTGAATACTACAGGAAATATCAGTTAACAGATAAGAGCGATGTTTATAGCTTCGGGGTTGTGTTGTTAGAGCTATTGACTTCTATGAAAGCAATAGATTTCAGTAGAGCAGAAGATGATGTGAATTTGGCAGTTTATGTTCAGAGAATGATGGAGGAGGAAAGGTTGATGGATGTAGTTGATCCAAAGCTAAAAGAGAAAGCCACCAGTTTGGAGCTTGAGACTATGAAGGCATTGGGATTTTTGGCTTTAAATTGCTTGGAGGAGAAAAGACAGAATAGGCCTTCCATGAAAGAGGTTGCTGAAGAAATTGATTACATTATGAGTATTGCGACAGCAAAAAAGAACTCACCAGAAAACTAGCTTGGACACAAGAAACAAGAATGTGATGAATATGCTGAATTAAATTGGGTATTTAATTAATTTATTATGAGTTGGGTATTATTGTAGGAACGTGATGTTTAATTATATAATCAGGTTTTGACAATGTTTTGATATATGTATATGTCAAATCAGTATATGCATGGGAGTATGAATTATATATGGTTTCATAAATTAATAAGAGTTTTTTTCTTTTATATTTTCTGTCCATCACTGCAACAAATTGTCGACGGCAATAGACGTCGCTTAAGGTGTTGACGGATACAAATGGCAACAGTAGATACTAGACAGTGTTGGATTAGTAGCAATTCTTTTAGGGACGCTGTTGCATCAAAATAACTTAGCGACGCCACAACCAGTGCCACAATTTGGCGGTAAGTTTAGCGACGCCGCACGACGCAAGGAGCATCTCTGATTCAACGCTATCTTCTTGTCACTAAAATAATCTAAGTTACCGTTTCATATAGATACGTATATGGCATCACTGTATAACATACACGTGCATATATGGTGAGGGTATTAAAGGATTCCCAAGGCCAAATAAGAAACAATGAGTGTTGAGATTATTTTTATTTAAAAGCAAATATATATGTCTAATTATGCTTTATCATCAAGATTAACAGTCTGATGTTAGCTTATTCTTATATATATATATATATATATATATATATATAATGAACTGAATAGAAAGATATTTTTTTAAAGAAACAAAAAAAATCGATAGCATCCAAATGTTACCACATGATCAGTTGATGAATGACATGGAAGGTATGTGGTGGACCGTATCAAAATCTTCTGCTTTTACTCCGTCTATGACTTTAGCCCTCTTTTCATATTCATTCATCCCAATGAATTTCAATTTTCGAAGAGTACTAACAAACTTTTAAACTGCAGGAATCATCCTCAGGTTATGTAGATTTCCTAAGAGTAAAGTTTTGAGCCATGGCATTGCACCTTCCTCTATTCTCCACTCTTCCACAATTAACGCCTAGAGTTTGAGATATTCAAGCTTACGAAATCCATTGGCAGAGCGCACAATTTCTAAACCTCTATATGCATAAAATTCCAAGGCCAAGTTGCTCAAATTGGGCAACCTCTCTAGAATAATCATTGGATTTTGCATTAGTTCAGACTTGGACAAAATCAACTTGCTAAGGCTTGCTGGTAGAAATTCCGGGCCATGAATGAGTTTACCCTTAAGAACGGCTTTGGTAAGATCCTGACATCCTGAAAGTGCTTCTGTATTTGGAAATGAACTTTCAGACAACATTTCCATCTTCAATGAACGAAGACAGCCTAACGCAAAACTAAAAGATTTTAAAACCATCTCTACTTCCTCTTTTGTTTTGAAATTTACAGCTAAATTTCGAAGATTAGTCATCTGCAACACCGCATCTTTCATGATTAGATTATCAGAGCTCTTACATGCTTCAGTGTCTCTAGATTTCTTAATGAATCCAATCGATAGAGACCTTGAACAACCTGTTCTACCATCAAACGTCTCAAAGACTCTAATTTCCACACCACATCAGGTAACCTCACTATATTATTTTTTCTCACATCAAGGGTGTGTATAAACTCCTTAATTTACCAATGGAATATGGTAAATTATATATTCTAGTATATCTTAATCCAAGAAATCTCAAATGAATCAGATTACCTATTTCCTTAGGAAAGTAAGCACCATATTGAATTACAAGCACAAGGTTCAAAACTCCAAGTAGTTTAAATTTAAACTCGTATAAATAGATATTGCTTCCTTCTTTTTCATTCTATAATAGTCCTTCAATGCAAAATAGAAAAGAGAACGGAGTTGGAGATTACCTCTTTCTAACAACAGCAAGCAAAACAACTCTTCATTCTGATCATGGCGCCAGGAAGTGCGAGAATGGATAGCAACTCTCCTTGTCACAGTGGAGAAAATAGTCCTTGTTGTTGCTGCATTTTTGTAACCACGGTTCTCAATAACTTCAATGAAAATTTCATCCTTTGCCTTCAATATACACATATCTCTCACAAGGTCATGCATTCGGCAGATTTTGACACCTCTTCCCGTGTGGTCTCTTTGGCCTACTTGAATCAAGCACCTGCCCGAAAGCTCTTCCAAATATTCTTCTGCTCTATCCTCCATCGTCCCATCTCCTTCTGTCGATTGTGATATAAAGCCTTCAGCTATCCACATTCGGATTAGGGTCTTCTTTTTTATCAGCCAATCCTCAGGAAATTGGGAAAGATAGAGAAAGCACGGCTTCAAGTGAAAAGGCAAATTACTGTAACTCAATGCAAGTATGCCATAAACTCCTCCGTACTGATTACTGTCTTCTAGCTTGGCATACTGTGCATTGATGTTCCTTTGCACCGCTTTCCACTCTTCCACTGACTTCTTTGTTGCCAATAAGCCTCCAATTACAGCAACTGCTAAGGGCAATCCTCTACATTTTTTTACCATCGTCCTTCCAAGCTTTTCACACTCGAGTGTGTAGTCATGCTTAATGACAACATCTTTTGGGAATGCTTTCTTGCTGAGGAGTTCCCGTCCCTCATCCTCATTCAATAATGGGGGTTCCATTGGAGTGCTCCAAGGATCAGCTTAAGAAGCAGCATCTCTTATGCGAGTAGTGAATGCAACTTTGCTTCCATTTTTCCCATTTGGAAAAGCATGTTTGAAACAATCCCATGCTTGATTATTCCAAATATCGTCAAGAACCACTATGTACCGCTTCTCTTTTAACACACCATGTAGTATCGTAGCCAGCTCTGCCTCTTTCATCTCTTTCAGTAGAGATCTTTCCAAGCTAGGTGCGACTTTCATAAGGATTCCAAAGAGCACATCTCTTGGGGAGTATTGTTGAGATATGAAGGCACAAGAATGACATTCGAAGTGCTGCTTAACAAAAATGTCATTATATAGTTTTCCTGGCTTGGGTGGTTTTACCCAACCCTCCCATTCCCACTATAGAAACAACACGCACTCGTTTATCCCCCATCATCAGCTGAGCTTTAAGTTCTCTTGTGATTGCGTCGAAGCTGATAATGTGCTCTTCCTTATCATGGGGATATGATCTTCTCAATCTCACTTGCATCTCTCCGTCTTTTTCGCCATCAAATTGGATGCCGTAAGTCTACGTACCTGCAGAAATGTCCCCAATCTTATCTCTGATAGACTTAATATGCTTCCCGACTTCGTGCGATTCATAAAGCCTAGTAAAAATGGAGGTAAACTTATTGATGGGTCCAGGTGCTCCTCTGCTTGTGTCAAGCTTGAGAATGAGGGTGTCGATGATATCCTCAGAATCATAAGCGAGGCCTCTGATTTCTGAAATCCAGTTGCGAACACGGGCATCTTGATCTTGCCTGCGATCTGCGTCTTTCAAGAAGCAGTGCATCCTTTTCAGTTCATCTTTCAGGCGGATAATTTGGGACCTGACATCGCTAAGAAAATCAGCTTCTTGAATAAGCAAGTCGGAAATTCTTTCAACAGCTAAAGAAACAATGGCGGCAACCATTCTTCTTATTCTTTATAATTTGTAAGGAAACAAGAAGAATTCTCCTTATTCTTTATGTTTCATCTGCTTTGTTTTGGTATCAGCATGCATTGCTTTCTCTCCTTTCCTTTTTCTTTGAGCAAACTTTGCAGTTGTTTATGCTAATTTCCATTAACATTTATATTCCTACTTATTTCATGAAGTATGCATAACTTGGTGGTGCGCGCTCTTCAGAATATAAGTTGCTTTCTTTGCTCCCTTGCAACTTTTTGTACCTTTTTTTTTTACCTGTAGGATTCTTCATATATTTATTTTTATTTTGCGAAGTTTTTTCTTAATCTTATTTTATACTTTACATATTTTCTTCTAAAATTCATTATTTTATTTAACTCATTTCTTAAAGAATCAAAATTAGCAAGAATGGAAATAAATATATAAGAATGATTTTTATAATTTATTGAAACTTTCTTTTTTAAATGTCCTATGAAAATATTAACGTAATTAAATTCCGTATTTGAATATTATTTTATGCTCATAATATCAATATTTATATTGTGAAAATGATTGAAAAACAAGAGCTATCTCCTAAATTAAAATCTAGCAAACAGAAAATTGGAGGAAAAATAACAACCGAACTTTTTTTGTTTTTTTGGGTACTGAACTACCTGACTTTTAACTCAACTAAACTAAGACTACAATCAGCTACAGTAAGTTACAGATTTGACAAGATAAGCGTGCGATTGAATCATCGGCACCTGCCAAGCTGAGACTAGCAGCTGGATTGGAAATAAGGCCAAGCTCTTCTTCTTTTGCTGGCCTGTGCCAATGTTATTTCTGAAACTGTTTGAAATTTGAACCCAAAATGGTTTTACAGCCTGAAATATGAATAAAGTTGAATTTAAACAAAGGTGAATTACTAAAATTTCTTTTAATTGAGATCTGCATAGTGTTGAAACACCTAAGCTGTATCTTTTAATATCAGTACATGCCTTTGACGCTAAATCTTGAAGCTCATATTCTTTTCTTGAGGATAACTTTGTAAATAATATTTTCATAAAAAGGTTAAGAAAATTCGGGAAAAAATTATATACATAATGAGAGAAAATTCAAAGCTTGAAAAAAAGCTTATAGCGACATAACATTAAAAAAATAAAGAGCTTATAGCTAGTACCAAACAGACAACCACAAGAGAACAAATTGGAAAATATGAAAGTCTATATAGGTTCCAATTAAGGAGGTGTGACACTTTTGTTTTTGCTTTATTTTGTCAAACAAAACAAGGTTATGTGACATAAAAGGACCCAATGATCAGTTTTTCTATCAGTTTAGTGGGCTGAACTGGTCTCATTTTGGAGTTAACAACACTGACTTTAAATAAAAATTTTATTGAACAAGAAAATTATTTTTTTTCCTCTTGCGGAAAAACAATTAAATGCAGTTTAATTATACAACTACTTCAAGTAGTATTGAAATGAGTATTTTGCCTCCCCTGGGATCCTGGCAACACTCTCAGAATTATTGCAGATATCAGTTTGGTCATAGACTATAGAGAATGGTTTCTTTCTGTACACTTTTCTCTTTTTCCTTGGCAGGAAACTGGTGTACTCCATTATCAAACTTTTCTTTCTTTTAGCTTTTGTCCATCATTAATTATATTGCGAAGATGATAAGATTTTAGTAACTTCCCCTTAATTTCTTAATTTCCCGTCTCAGAATTTCATGCTATCTTCCTCAAGTCAACACAAAGTACCAGTCTTCCACCATGACGGCTTCCAATCTATTTCATCTATTTTGAACACAATCACATATAGTTTTAACATTGAATTCTCTTTCACTCCACTCCTCCCTCACTCTCAACCCATCTTAATTTTTTTTTTATATATTTCAATAATAATTCCAGTTGGTTCGTTTTCCAGCCCAAGTACCCACCTGAAACTTATGGTCATATTAAGAGAAACGCATACTCTTCTTCTCTTCCTGCCAATCTTTGTTTTTCCGCTGATCACAGCTCATGCTTCTAGCTGGCGCAACCAAACATGCGGCGGAAACCATCTTTCTTACCCTTTTGGATTCTCCTCCGGTAGCCCCATCCGTTTAAATTGCAGCACATCAGGAATAATGTTTGTCAATGAAATTTTTCCTGTTCAATATGTCAAAGAGGAGACGATAAGGATCAATGTTGAACCTCGGTGCAATCGTTCAGTAGGAACCTTCGGGAATCTATTTACTGACTTCTTTGCACCCGCTTCGACAAATGCAATTCTGTTCTCTAATTGTTCCTCTGAGACTTCACCCTGTATTATACCTGCCATTAACTCTGAGACACATTTGGAGCCGCTGAATTGTTCAAATAACAGCAGAATAAGTTGCCTTTCCAATCCAACTTCTGATAGGTTTTTTCATCGGAATGATACTCAGCTAAACCAGTGCAAATATTTTTTGTCTTCCCTTTCTTCATATCTAAATGGTTCAGGTGTGTCCTTAGATATTCAGGTTATGGATCTAGTATGGTGGCTTCCAGGAAACTGCAGCTATTGTTCTGACCATGCCGATTGTCAGAAATTTCTTACTCCTGAGGGTCCAGGCCATCGTTGTCAATGCAAACGTGGATTCACCGGAGATGGTTATCATGGTGGTGCCGGCTGCTGGAAAGGTTGGTCTTCAGTTGCTTAATACTGTCTTAGTAGCATCTACAACATTCTGTTGCTAGAAAAGCATTTAAATAACTGCATGAATGAAATTGAAACTTAAAGAGAACCTGAACCAAAAATTACTAAATAACATGTATGATATCCCTGTTGCTTTTAAAGTATGTCTATTGATGATTACTTAAGACAGTAATATATATATAATACATAATTAGACTAGCAGATTATAAATAACAGAGAATTTCTGCAAGTAAATGAGACACAAGTCTGCACTAGAACTTATTGTGCTTATGTATATGCTTGCAAGGAAGCCAATTAAAATGGTTAAAAAGTAAAAACTCAGAGACCCTTTCCAGGGTTCAACATTTTTTTTTTTTTTGGTTGGTTGAGTCCAGGGTCCAACTTTCAATATATTAAGAAGTTGTTGTAATTTAATATAGTGGAAATGTTGAATGATTAAAACATTGAATTATTGATGTCTTTAAAAATTGAGTGTTTGGAATTTAAATTGTTGTATTTTGATGTGCGTTTTGATAATTGTTGTAGACACTGGGGTGCCCCGCACTGCGAGAATTGTTGCAGGTACAACGCTTTTTAATTAATTCACTAGTGTATGTAATTTTTAGATAAGGGGCAGATACCATTTCTATTCTTGTAAATAAAGAATAAATGCAATTACTTTGCTTTCCCAGTAAACTAGTTCATCATGATATTGTCAAGTCTGCATATTCTCTGCTCCTGCCTGATTGATATCTCATTGCAATTGCAGGCATATTGGTTGGAATAATGGGGATATTAATCACTTGTGCATTAACTTGTTATTGTTTCAAAAGGACCTCACCAGGTTTCTTAAGGAAGAATCAAGATTTTGAGGCATTTCTTAGAAACCATGGACCACTAGCTATACAAAGGTATAACTATTCACAACTGAAGAAAATGACCCATTCCTTCAAAGAGAAGCTTGGCCAAGGAGGCTATGGAACTGTTTATAAAGGAAAATTACTCGACGGTCGTTGCAGTGAAGATGTTGAACGTTTCAAAGAGAGAGGAAGAATTCTTAAATGAAATTGCTACCATTAGTAGAACTCGACATGTTAATGTTGTCACTCTGTTGGGTTTCTGTATGGAGGGTCAGAAAAGAGCTCTAGTTTATGAGTTCGTGCCGAAGGGGTCGCTAGACAGATTCACATGCAATAGAAATATATTGAATGATGATGAGCATCTGGGATGGGAAATTATGCACCAAATTGCAATGGGAATAGCTCAAGGACTTGAGTATTTACATCGAGGGTGTAACACAAGAATTGTACATTTCGACATCAAGCCGCATAATATTCTTCTTGATGAAAATATGTGTCCAAAAATATCAGACTTTGGACTAGCCAAGTTATGCACCAGAAGAGAGAGTATCATATCCATGTTAGAAGCTAGAGGGACAATTGGGTACATAGCGCCAGAAGTTTTCTGCAGAAATTTTGGCCAAGTTTCGTACAAATCTGATGTTTATAGTTATGGAATGATGATTTTGGATATAGTTGGAGGTAGAGAGAAAAAAGAGAAGGGATCATTTAGTAGTAGCAGTGAGGCTTATTTTCCACATTGGCTCTATAGAAGTGTTGAGCAAGGCAATGAATCCCAATTATACGGTGAGCTTCCAACTGAAGAGACAGAAATAGTGAGGAAATTGACAATAATTGGATTGTGGTGCATACAGAATAATCCATCAGATAGACCATCAATGAATCAAGTAATAGAAATGTTACAAGGAACCAGTCAAACCCTTGAAATCCCACCAAAGACTTTTCAATCTTCTCCTCCAAAATTTCCAGTGGGTTCATCTGCCTTCTCATTGACTCGTTGATAGCTTTATGTGTTCTCCATTCGAACTGTAAAACATCATCATATCTGCATTCTATTTTCGTACCGTGAAAACATGACACTAAGTTATATAGTGTTTTGCAGTGTTGAATTGAATTAGCTAAAGCAGATTCAACATGATTTTTCTTCTTTTTCCCTCCGCACTTTTCTGTTCCTCTGTAACACTTGTTGGACGGTTATAATGTCATAAGCTTAAAGAGGAACCACTGGATATCATATCCTGAGTTTTCCAGTACAGGAAATTTCAGCTCACTGATACTACGATGTTCAGGCAATAGATGAACAGAAAAGAACGAAATGAAGAACCCTTGCCGAAATTACTAGGCCTGTATTCTTAAAGGACTTCATAAACATATGCCCATTCTGACACCAATTATCATAAGCAATAATAATAACCAACAAAAAGAAAAACATCAGAACTTTTTAAAATCCTTAAGGATCCTATCAGCTCAATCTTGAAGATAAATAACTTCTATCAACAACAAAATCCTGAGGAAGAAGAACACAGTGGATGGCTCTGGAACAGAATAGAATGCCAAAATCTGAGCTGAATCAACTCTACAATCTAGTTAGATCTTGGTGTGGCCCATTCAACTCGAAGGATTAGATTATCATAACCATATCCATTCAGCTTGTTGATAGCCCTCTCGGCATCTTCCTTGTTTACGAAGTTTACAAAACCAAAACCCCTGCTGATGCCAGTCTTTTGATCAATAGCAACATACACACGACTCACAGGACCAAATGTACGGAATAGTTCAAGCAAGTCAGGCTCCCTAGTATCCTCTGATAAATTGGTGACCCGAACTGAGTTCTCTTCATTTCTGCGCCTCATATCTGATCCACCAGTCCTCTCAGCACCAGCTCTCATGCTTGGTGGTACATAAGCTGATTTGGTGGCACCAGGACCAGCAATGGTAGTCTCTGATGCAGCCGGTTTATCAACGAAAGCTTCAGTCTGCGGAGCAAGATCCTTATAGGGACATCGTGATGTCCAGTGATCACCTTTCTTACCACAAGTTCTGCACACCATGAGAACAGCTCCTGCTTTACCTAACTGAGTCAAGTTATCCCCTGGTAACTTGGCTTCTTCAACTTTGCTACCTGTTGGCATGATGATATTTTAAAATTAAAAACCAAATGAAGAAAAATAATAAAATAATACTAATACTAATAAGAGGTGTAAAAAATCACAGGCTTGGAAAAGCAAGAAATAACAAATGGAAGATCTAAAAGAATAAATATTACATGAAGGAAATAACTTAGTAGAATAAACTATATCCTAGAGGAAATCCACAAAGCAATGGTGCTTTTGCAGTGTTAATGTATCAAAATTTAGACAAAAACGTTTCACAACCTCACAACCCATTAGACTCACTTGTCCAAGCACTAGAGCAGGGTCTCCAGGAAGGAACTGACAAATTACTAGATTCACCAATATATCATGCAAAGAAACAAGTCAACCATCGCAAATTAAGTACAAGCCAGACATGCAAAGCAAAATCTCCGAGTAATCTCAGGCAAACCATTTCAAAAAACACTCAACCAAATAAATGAGATTAATCCTTCAATATGGATCCCTACAATTATTTGAACAGTATAAATGTAGCTAATGACCCGAACTAAAACAAGAATTCTTGCTCAGTATTAAATTTGATCAACATAATCCAAATCTTGGTTACCTTACTAACCATTCACATAAAAAATTGCTATTCACCAAAATGTGATTGGCCAATTGAAAACCACAACCAAGTAAAAAGCAGTTCCGAATGAAAAACAGAAGATCTTACAAATTTAGTTAATGATATACAGGTGAAACCAATATTCATGTCCACCACGGAATGTCACCGACTAAATGCTACTTTTGGTGACTTACTGACCATTCACATCCAACAGCAGCCACAAGGCAATATGCAGTTGGCCAATTGGTCACCAGAACTAATAAATCAAGCAAGTTGAAATAGAACAGTAACATATTAAATATGTCATTGATGACCCAAATGATAAACCCAATTTCTTGTTCACCAAGAAAGGCCACCAAAACAATGCTTAATTTTGGTGAGCTTACTGACCAGTCACATAAAACAAATGCCTCAAGGCAATATGCGATTGGCTAATTAGCCACCATTGCCACACAAACATACAAATCCCGACTCAGAAAACATTAGAAAGATGCTACATCCAGCCACATACTAATTGTATAAAAACATATATATGGAAATTACAAATGTAGTTGGTAGCCTGCAGGTGAAATCAGACTTCTTTTCCACAATTAAATGCCACCAACAGATGCTTTTGGTGAGCTTATTGACCATTCACATCAAATAAAAGCCACACGAGGCTACTATGTGATTGGCTAATTGGCCACCATAATCAAATGCGAAACTTTATCTAAGCAAACTCAAAAAATACAAAGAAAAGTACTATATAGAAAAACAAATTTGCATATTGTCTACATAATAATTTTGTCAGTTCCTAATTTTCATGATATGAAATGGCGAACAAATTAAAATTCTATTGTATCTTCTTCAGAAATTCAAAATGGATATACCACGAAATAATAAAAGAATTTACAAATTTTCTGTCACTTCCTTATGGTTAGAAACCAAATTACCACCACAAAGGAGGTCACAGGTTCCACAATCTATAAAGCTAAAATGCTCCAAAACAAAACAGGACAAACAAAAAGATTTCAGCTTTAAATTATTACGAAAGCACCAGAGCAACCCAATCATTAAACTTAATCATGATATCTCATCATAACCAAACTGAATCTTTTCTGCGTCACACACAATTCAATAAAACCTGTACGAATTTTCCAATTGCAGGAAAAAAAAACTTCAATTTCCTTTTCACTCTCTTTCGAAAATTTAAAAAACATAAAAAATTGAAACAAACCAAACCAACGTCAAAAACTGTATAAAAACAATACCTGGAGCTCTAGGCCTTTCGAGCAAGATTTCTTCAGTAGAAACCATAGTAAGCCTGCTTCCGACATCCTCATGGATGGCATCTCCAAATTTGGCCCAATTCCTACGCTCTAAGGCTCTCTTGCTCAACCGCGCCTTGGCGAGCTTCCGTACTCTGGTCGTAGTCGTAATTTTAACCTTGTTACCCTCATCGTTGAATTTATACTCGATTACTCTCTTGATCCCGTTCTCGTCAGGGCCAATAATTTGTTTCGGCGGCAAGAGAAAGTCCAAATCCTCGCCGTCGTCCTCGTCAAGCTCGCCCCACCGGAGCGGCTTGGTCTGGTTTAGAGCAGATTTGTCGAGCGACATGGCTCCAGTGGACAGATTTAGGGTTACTTTCGATGAGGGAGGGAGGGAGTGAGTATTTGTATCAGCGTCTGATGGAGAGATGATTGCAGACATATATAAAAACGAGGGTTTCGTCGGTTTTAACAGGAAAAAATGAAAAAAGCTAACAAACGACAGCGTTTTAGCGGCCTTCTTGCGCTCTACTCAAGTGGGCATCAACTAGGCCCCTTAGGGCCCAGGGCGTAGGGTAATGGGCCGAGCAAGGTTACCTGGGGCCATCTTCTAAGACAAACAATTTAGCTTAGGGCGGATATTGGGGCAAATTATTCTATGTAGGTGGGTACATGTAATATGGTTCACAGTTCTCATATACATGCGTTTTTTTAATTTAACGTTAGCTTTTGAAAGTTAATGTCGCTTCATCATCTTCTGCTACTTTGATTTTTCATTTTGTTTATTTTTCTGTAATTTTTGATGTTGATTGCAAATAGATAAATATATTTTCAGTGGATAATATAATTTTGTAAATAATAAACTAACAATTATTTAATAATAAATCTACCATTATTAAATAATGAATCTATAAGTATTGTATAACCATTTGGAAGTCACTCATAATCAGGTTGACCAATTAGGTGAGATGTGTCAATTGATCAAACATCATGCAGCGACGAAGCAGAATATACAATGCCGGTAGTGAGATCGAAGAAATTCTTTGTTCTAATTTTCCATCTTCACCAACTTCTAAGCAGCTATGAATAAAGATGTGCTATCTTTTGAATATGAAGGCTCTTGGAAAATGAGATTGTAACCAAATTAACTGGCCTATTCCAGTTTTTTAAAACTGTCTAATGCTATTTAATTAAATATTAAGCTTTACGATGGTTATATAACTATTGAAAACTATATACATCTATATATAGACTTTAGTTTAGGGAGAAATTTTTAGGTAGATCGGATCTACCATATCATTTATAAGTTAATACAATTATATAATAACATGCATTTAATTATTTTATTTTCATTGGTTTGATGTAAATATAAAAATAAATTGTGGGTTGATGTAATAGACTCGGTCTACTTAATAATTTCTCTAATTTAGGAACTTGCATATAAAGGTGTAATCAAATTGAGTCGATATAGTGTCAGATTTGAGCTCGACTCGATTAAAATACTTGAAACTCAAATTCGATTCGAATTCAATCGAAATTTTTCTTAATTGTTCGAAATTTAACTCGAAAAATACTCGAACTATTCGAGCTCAACTCGATAAAACTCGATTGAGCTAAAAAAATTTAATAAACAGTATACTTTACTCAACTCAAAATATATTTGATTAAGCTCGACTCGACTCGAACTAAATAATGAGATATATAATTTTTAGGCTATTTAAATAGTGAGAGTATAAATATTAATTAACAAATAATAAAAACAGTCGAGCTCGTTTAAACTCGCTAGCTTTACGAGTCTAGTTTTATGATAATCGAACTCGACTCAGTAAACTACTCGAGCTATTCAAGCTCGAACTATACTCGATTAAGTCTGAGTTGAATTGTCTGTTCGATAGTTTAAGCCCCAATCGACTCACGGGTTTGTAACCGAGACACGACAGACTTGCTGGAAACTGAGTGCATTTGAGACCAGAACGTAGGCAAGAGAAGTTAAACTCGGGCTATGTACAAATGAGAAAACTAGTCACGAACTTGTGAAATGAAATTATTCATGAAATCTTAAAAAAAAAAAAAAAGATTGATTAAGGATTATAAATTGGTTATTTTGAAACGATGGTATTTAATTAAATAAGATAACAATTAATTAAGTCAAATTACCACTGCATGTAAGCTACTTTGCACTCCATTAGCTTAATTATAATTTTAATAACCCTATAAAAGTCAAAAAGTGGCACACTTCATCAGCTTTTACAGCATTCTTGAAACTTTCTTCTTTAGCTTCTTTATCCACGCGAAACTACTTCTTTATCTTCCCTTTCTCTCACGTCGGCCATAACCTTCTCTAGAGTTTTCATGAATATTTCGGCCTTAAGAGAAAATTCCAGCAAAAGAGAGCTTGTTGAGATGGAAATGGAAATTATTCAAGGAGAAGCAAAGAGTAATTGGCCATATCTTGTGTAAAGAGGCCGGGTGAGTAGTAATTCCTTTCTTTCTACTTTAATCAGCTCAAACTTATTTTTCTTTGCTTATTTTATTTTCTTTGGGTGGGGATTTAGTTAGAAAAAGAGAGAGAGTGAGAGAAGACATAGGATTTGGGGTCACACGAATGTAAGATGAAGTTGGTTCAAGATAAATAAGTGATGAATGATCGAAGGGATTGTGAGAAATATATTAGGACAGGGGCTAATTCTGTAGAATCGTGAGTTTATTTAAAGTCTCAGGGCTGGAAATATTGATTAATTTGAGGAGGATTAAGAAGATTAAATAGAGAACTAAAGTTGAGTTTGAAATTGAAATTGAAATTGAATAAAATAAATAACCCAAACTTTGCTATAATCGATAGATGTAAATTGACAAAAAGAAATTAAATACAGATTGAATAAGTAAAATCGTGCTTATGTGAAGAAGTTGGGAGCTGGAATGTTTAAGGAAATGAATAGAAAATTTAGATAAATTGGTTAAAAAAAATGATGAACAGATAAATAAATAGTTGTTAATAAACATATATAGAATAATTAATTTAATTATATATTAAAACAATGTATTATTGTTATTTAATTTTTAAAGACCATAAAAAGGATAAAGACCGGATTGGTGGGACTAAAGCTATAGTTAATATTTTATTTTGAAATTAAATGATATTGTGCTTATTGTTGATGATTATTTTAAATTATTTTATAGTTGTATAATTTTATGATATAGTTTTATTAAATGTTTATTTTATATAGTATATTTACTTGGTATACGATTGGAGAATTGAAATATCAATAAATATATGAACTAGAAATTGTGAATTAAAAGATGAATTACAGACAAAAGGTAAAATTATTAAACAAAGTTAAAATATGAGTGAAGTTATATATAACAAGTGAATATTAGCCTATGATTATTGCATTGACTAGAACATGATAAATAGATTGACATGTCAATTAAGAATGATAAGACTTTATAATCGGTTATTTAAAAATGAAGACGCATAACATCTGATTATTCATATATTTATTACATAATTATAAAGTCATAAGGACTATAAGGTTATGACTCCTATATGTCTTTCTAAATTCTGGTTTTGGTAAAATGATTTTGGGCAATTAAGTGAAGAAAATAAATGAAAGAATAATATGATTTATTATTGTTTTATTATTCAAAAATAGGTAAGTAGAATATGAAATAATAATATATTTGCTCTTCTATATTTTATTGAAAATTTTATTTATGATGCTAAAATTATAATTAGTGTTATCTTTATTATTGTTGATTTTATTGATTATTGTCATAAAATATATATCAATAAACATAATCTTAGCGTGATAGTTTCTTTTCTCCCATACAGATTATAGATCAAAAAAGTTGAGTATATGATTATAATTATAGCTGCAAAATCAGTAAAACTCATCAGAGTAGTGTAGTAGATATAACTACCAATTCAATTTGGTGTTATCTTATATTTTGTTTATATACTTTATTTTGTAAAGCAAGCATTGCATATGGAATATAAGTTAAGTATTTTAGAGTCTTAAATTTCAATAGAAAGCGTAAATATAACATATAAATTTATGTATATTCAGTAAAAGATTTAAATATAATATTGAAAGGGGTTGAGAGTAATTGAATAGATACAGTGCAAATTTTTGGATGTGACATCACCTTACCCAGCTGTTATCAAATAGGTAAGAGGGTATTACATGAACTCGAATATTTTGCAAGTTTAACTTGAATTATATCCAACTTGCATATAAGTATTATAGACAATTTTTGATAATTAATATTGATAAGCATCTACTCATTACTAATTAGTTGAAATATGGTTCCATTCTTAATTTTCATATTAATGGAAAAAGAAAAGGATTTGGAACTCGAAGTGGTTATTATCCTTTTGTTAAAATAGGGGAAATTCTGTGTATGGCCTATTATTAACTTAATTACTATATGTATCACGTAAATACATATAATTAGTGAAAGGTCAATATATAGAACTAGTTTTCTCTCTTTTTTATTTTTCTTTTCTCTTTGGTTAAATTACTTGAAATGTTTTATTTATGATTTTCTTTTAAAAAAATAGAGATGCATAAAATGGAATGTGCAGTAGACCATCACTAATTCTGCAATTGTACTTGATTATTAGCTGAAATTATTAGATATATTTAATTTATCATATTATCTATAAAGTAATTTAATTATAATCAACTAATAAGAATAAAATAATTAAATACATATCATCATATAATTTGATTAATTTATTAATAATATAGTAGATTTAATCTATCTAATAATTTTTTTTTGTAAATTATATATTGTCTGTGGACCAGAAATTCGTTACATTTTTTTTTTTTCCAAAATGGGATCTTTATTCAAAGTATCAATCCCACTAATCGTTAAAGCCACAATACAAACCACATTAATTAGATTCACGCCAATGAAAACCAAATATTTTAATCTCTGATTTTAGGTCAAAATGGATGCTTGAAATGGGTATATGGTGAGCATATGTTCACGTTCCAACTTGATATAATATAACACTCAGAGAATATATATATGTATATATATATTTCCAAGTTTGAAGGCACTTAATTTTGAAGGAATAAATGCAAACCAAATCTAACTTGATGCATAGTCAAAGGTGTGAATATATCAAATTGTCAACGATCATTGTTAGTTTTTTCTTTTAAAAAAAAAAAAAGATTAGAGTTTGAATCTTTGATAAGAAATACATATAGAAATTAATCCTGTTAAATATTATACCAACTAAAAAATGCTCTTTGTCCCACTTTCTACTGACCTAAAGTAAATTACGAGTATTTACGACAATAATTTATTAAATTGTTCAATCTGCAGTAAAATACTAATATTTTTTAATAAATAATATAAAATGGTATAGTATAAGACATAAGTAATATGACGAAATGTCTAAAAAAAATATTTTTATATAAATTTAGTCTACTATATTATTATAGATTAACTCAATAACACAATATTATTTTATTTATATTAATAAATATGTGTAATATTATTGTATAATGTGATAGTCAATATAAAAATTTCCGTGGGTAGCATTATTGTATACCAAAAAGCCTATCTTTGGTGCAAAACCCACAGATTCAATTGATTGCGTGGTCTACTCATAGTAATTAATACCAATCAGAAATTATTTTAAAATTTTTAAGGGAAAATTGGCATGTTACATGCATTATAATTACATCTCACATTAAGGCTTGATTAGCTGTGCTTTGTATGAATTCTGTTATTCTAAAATACGAAGGAAAGAAAGATTTAATTAAATTCAAAATTCTATATTAATTCTGATATTAAATTAAAAAAAATATTAGTTAAATTGGAATAAAGAAACTTCTTTTATTTAAAATCAAATTTCACTTTCAGCCATAATAGGGGTTCATTCTCCTGCCACAGCCCACGGAACAATCTGCCATTAGATTTGACCATGCTGGCTAATAACCATTAATTTTCAGATATTTTACTAAAACTTATGAATTTAAATTATTGAAAATAATTTTCTATTTAATTTCTTCCGGTTAGTGATGAAACTTATTACATTAGTAATATATATATATATATATATATATTCTAAAAAATGGATAATTCTTATTACTCTTCAATCTTGATTTTGAGTAAGAACAATAAATCCTTATTTTATATTAAATAATTCGTCACTTTTCTCTAATCTATGAAATAAAATGAATTAGTGATCATGATGATGCCACCATAATCATTAATCACAATTAATTATCTCACTTCCCTTATCCACTCGTTTTAATTTTCATGTGTTCCATTCATCTTTTATATATATATATATATATATGGTATGATACACGGTATGCTAGAAATAATAACCAATACATATCACAAAATATTCATTCAAATGTTAATATTAACACATAATGAATGACTCAATCATATACATATATATCCAATATAGTTGATATATAGACGTATTGGCACACTGATATACTGCAGAAAAACCTATGTAAATAGGTTTTTTTTATTTATTATGGTATTTATCAATAAAATAATATTATCTATAAGTACTTTATTTTTTTAATATGTCGGTCCAGAAATTCATATTAGTATATAGTCTCTGCGTGTTAGTATAATGGATGATTGGAAAAAAAAAATGATTGAGAACAAGTTATTTCTTAAAATAATGAATAAATTTTTTATAGGAATTATGAATAAAAAGATGAAGACAGTCTAAATACAAAGATTTTTAAAAATAATATTATTGATATCTCTAACAGTATTACTATTACGAGAATTGCCAAATTACGAAACTGCATCGAAACTTCCGTCAAATTTTAACTTTTGCTATTAAGAATAAACGGAATTTTTTTTTTTTGGTTTTTTTCCCGATCAAATAAACTCAGTTTCTTAAATGAAAAGGAAAGTTCCAATAAATAAAATTTAATATTTTAATTAAAATCCGCAAATCCACGTTAGCGTCAGTTAATGGGTTCTTTTTCTGCTGAGTATAAATAAACTCGGCATGTATTTCTCTCTTGACCGACGCTTTGTGTACACCTCTGATACCGGTTGAGGCTCAGGGAGGGAGGGAGAGTGTTGAGTCGACTCAGTTCCCGCCGTTCTGAATAGCCCGGATTTCGATTCGGGCTTCCGTTGATTTGATTTATTTATTTTTCTTTTTTTTGGTTGGGTATTGTGAGAATTTAAGGTAATTAATTCTCTTGTTTTGCTAATGTGATGATTCCTTGTTGTAATTGGATCCGCCTGGTTTACATTATGATTGTGATTTTATGTTTTTATCGAGGTTTTTGCCGCGCTTTTTGGTGTCGGTGTGATTTGGATCTTATGCAAATGCGGTGATAATGTTCAACTGTATTTTGACATTTTCATCTGAAGTTTTTGTTTTTTTTACTTTTACTTGCTTCTACTTGCCATTTATCATTAATTGGTAAGACGCTTTTGTGTATCGTGTTAGATCCGATAATGGGAGAGCGACTTGTTTCAACGAAGTTAATTTGATCTGTGTTATAGGTGCAGTGTCCTCCATTTTTACTTGTTCTTTTCTGTTTTGGCCTTTCATGACCAATAATGACCCGTATTGAAAATTCTGTATCTTTTTTTTTTTTACTTTTACTTGCTTCTACTTGCCATTTATCATTAATTGGTAAGATGCTTTTGTGTATCGTGTTAGATCCGATAATGGAAAAGCGACTTGTTTCAACGAAGTTAATTTGATCTGTGTTATAGGTGCAGTGTCCTCCATTTTTACTTGTTCTTATCTGTTTTGGCCTTTCATGACCAATGATGACCCGTATTGACAATTCTGTATCTTTTTTTTTTGTCATGTATACTTGACGATAATCTAAATTGAAGATCTTTTTGTGTAGGAATGTGTAGCCAAATTTGTGAATCAGTTAGGTGTTTGAGAAGTTAATCACTGGGTTATATTTTCTGGAGTTCTAAGCTCTTCTATGCTCTGGAAATTTCCTTTATGTGGAAGATAAATCCGTTTTGGTTGCCTTTGTTTTTTTATCATGAGGAAACGGTTGCTATTCCCCCCTTCTGTTTGAGCAAGTTAAAAGAAGACTATAGGCCACTTGGTTTCTTATCCTTCTGGAATGATAGCTGCAATTTTGCTTTCTTTCAGCTAGCAAACTTGGGATAATTGCTTTTTAGTACATTAGAAAATGTGAAATATTTGTTGAAAATGAATTTTCTTGGATAACTCCAAAAGATGGATGGCAGATTTAGTTTTATGATCTTGTGAAATGGACCCTCCTTTGTCTTCCGGGTGGTGAGTTGCAATCTTCTTTTTCTTCCGAGAATGCCACTGTGGACAAGGAAAATTGCACATTACTCAATCAGCAGAGGACCTTTCTTTTCGTTTTTCCATTTTTAGTGTGGGGGCGGGGCGGTGTGGGTGGGTGGGTGGTGGGAGGTTACATAGGCCTCCAACTGAAGTGCAAAATCGCTACCTCAAATCCCCAGAGATGACATCCAGGCCAACGCCACTGAGCTAAAGTTTAATGTTTTTTTTTTATCTGTCATTTACTTGAAACAATAGATATTTACGAAGAAGATTTCTTGTCTTTAGTGGAGTAACCTAGGAGAAATAAAATCGTCTTTCTAAAATTATAAGTTCCAACCATCATTCTAGCTGGTAGTTTGCATACACCAGCTAACTCATTTGGACAGATCGTCGTTACTCTTTTATCTCTGCTATTGCGTGTTAAGAAATTTTCTCAAGTCTGTCATCTTCATTTAAAATTTTTTGGCTCTGCTATTACGTGTCAAGAAATTTTCTCAAGTCTGTCATCTTCATTTAAAAATTTTTGGTCTCTGAATTTTTTATGTGCTTGTTCCTCATGTTGCCTGTCTTAGATTTAAAGCAAGCTTAATTTCACACCTAATAGTTGAGATATATCAGCTTTGTAATATCTATAAATGTTGTCAAGTATTTTCTGTTTTCCTGGTGCAATGAAAAGAAGAAGAGATCCAATTCTGCTGTTGATAATGTCTTATTCTAAATTGTGTGTGTTAAACTGCTGCTTACTTTCTGACATCAAAATTTGCAGGAAAAGCAAGAGCATATCAAAATGAAGGCACTGATTCTTGTTGGAGGGTTCGGGACAAGGTTGAGGCCATTGACTCTCAGCGTCCCCAAACCACTAGTGGAATTTGCCAACAAACCTATGATCCTGCATCAGGTATCATTTGCGAGTATTTTGTTTCCAGAAAACTAGAATATATATCTAATAAGATTTACATATCGGATGCTTTCTTTTGGCTATCTAGCTCAGTTAATTTCCATGTTTTGAGATCTATGATTGAGAAGCGACTCATTTTCTTTACATCTTTAAAGCCTAGACTGTCTAGTTACCTGTAAAAGTTTGAACTTATAGACATTGCATGTGCTCCTATCTCCTTAATCATGGCTTCACTTTTGAGTTGTGCAGATTGAGGCTCTTAAGGAAATTGGAGTGACTGAAGTAGTTTTGGCTATTAACTATCAACCAGAGGTAAAGAGTAGATCCCATTTCCTTGCTTCTCTTTCCTTATCATCAAGTTAAATTAATGTAGTTTGCTTAGATGTTTACGGCATTGCTGCATATTACTGCAGGTGATGTTGAACTTCTTGAAGGAATTTGAGGCAAAGCTGGGGATTAAGATAACATGCTCACAAGAGACTGAGCCACTCGGCACTGCTGGTCCTCTGGCTCTGGCCAGGGACAAATTGATTGATGAATCTGGTGAACCATTTTTTGTTCTTAACAGTGATGTCATCAGTGAGTACCCATTCAAAGAAATGATGGAGTTTCACAAAGCCCATAGAGGGGAAGCTTCCATAATGGTGACCAAGGTAACAATTATCGTGTAACTTAGTCAAGTCTTCATTAGAGATATTTTAAAACTAAAAGGCAATTATTAACTAATCTCAACCATTTCTTCCTATACAATAGGTTGATGAGCCATCAAAATATGGTGTTGTGGTTATGGAAGAATCCACAGGGAGAGTTGAGAGATTCGTGGAAAAACCAAAAATATTTGTTGGCAACAAAATCAATGCTGGAATTTATCTATTGAACCCATCAGTTCTGGATCGAATTGAACTGAGGCCCACCTCAATCGAAAAGGAGGTCTTCCCAAAGATTGCAGCAGATAAACAGCTCTTTGCAATGGTTCTTCCAGGGTTCTGGATGGACATTGGACAGCCAAGAGATTACATTACTGGCCTAAGACTCTATCTAGACTCTCTACGAAAAAATTCTTCATATAAGTTGGCCACCGGCTCCCATATTGTAGGAAATGTTTTGGTTGATGAGACTGCCAAGATTGGAGAAGGATGTTTAATTGGACCTGATGTTGCAATAGGCCCAGGTTGCGTTGTTGAGTCAGGAGTCAGACTTTCTCGCTGCACTGTGATGCGAGGAGTTCGCATCAAGAAGCATGCTTGTATATCCAGTAGCATCATTGGGTGGCACTCAACTGTTGGTCAATGGGCTCGTGTAGAAAACATGACAATCCTTGGAGAGGATGTTCATGTATGTGATGAAATATACAGCAATGGGGGTGTGGTTTTACCCCACAAAGAGATCAAATCAAGCATTTTGAAGCCGGAGATTGTTATGTGAGAGAATGGGGCTGAGATATGTAGCATATGTTTAGGCAGGGAGAAGTTTATGTGTTTTGTTTCTTTTTCCTTCCCTTTTGTTTCGTACACAAGTGTAAACGTCAGTTCTGCAAGTTTGGATTATGCAAGTCAAGCTATTGAGTGTCTGTTGTCCGTATTGAAGGTCATAAGTGTAATCGTGGTGTGAGAAGTGTCATCTAGCAAATGTATATATAAATAAACTTTCTATAGCACAGGTTTTCTGTAATTTATTAATGGCAATATTCTTTGTTTCTTGGAGGTCATCTTTTCCTTGGATAAACTTTTTTTTGCAACATGACTGTCATCAAGTTTCGTTCCTTCTGATTAAGATGGAAACTAATCACCTTCTTTTCTGTATTTTCTTTCTGTTGCACCAGTGATAAGTATAATAATTGCTCTGATAATCTTGAGGTTTTTAATCTTACTACTTGATGATCAGGTCTCCTGGGAGACACATTAAATGCGTGTGTGCGGATGCATTCTTGCTTTGATATTCTAGTAGTTGTACATTTAATGCACTGAACCAACCACTGATAGACATAAATGTGTGTGTATGGATGAGAAGCACTTCTTGGGTTCTGTAGTAGCTTCTTGTGATGCCTTCTCTTGGTTCATTCCTGCACATCTCTTGACAGCTGCAGATCTCCTACAGATATCTAGTTTTCAGGTCACCTAGGTCTTCTGTAGGTCTCCAAATTTGCAATGTGATGCCTTTTTAGGTAGGTAGATACAGATACTAAACCCAAAAAAGATAAAATAGTTAAGTTTCTATTCTAATATTAGTCTTGACCTTGTTCTAGCTTTTGGATTACAACAACAATAGAATGGATAAGTACTTATCAAGTTACAGTACATGAATAATGGTGGACCCAAAAGGGAAAAGAAAACTGTGAAGTGGGTTCTTTTCTCCTCATAAATCAAAGATCACACTACTGATAATGACGACAGAATATTGATGGAGAGTTGGAGACGTACATCATAGGGTCCCTCTAAATAACAATTCCTCCTGGTTAACAATTCTGAGAAGTTGAGATAAAGGGTCCTACTAGCTTTAATGTTTAATTGCTTGTCTAATTGGATTCAAGTGTTAAGTATGTGGATTCCAACTATAATCATGATCTCACACATAGTGAAACCTTAATCTTTTCCTTTCTTTCACAATGAAAGAAAACTTAAAATCTTTTCTTCCAAAATAAATTGGGGAACTATATTTATTTAAGAGCAGACATTTGCTCCCCTTCAATTTTTAAAATATATATAATAATATGTAAATTTACATTATTTTTAATATTTATCTTAAAAAAAAATAGATAGGGAACAATTTAGAAAACCGACAGCCCAAATCATATATAAATTCCCCCCTCCCCCCAAGGGTCTGATTCCACATTGTCCAAAATTATGAAAACCCTTTCACTTACTAATTTCATTTGTTTTCTTACAAGTTATTCAAAATCTATTTATGTTTTAACTGTTTTATTTCGTTCTACTTTTCAATCTACAATTTTTAGCATTAAGCCATATTCTTCAATGCATTAGCTTATGTGCTAAATTTCAAATATTACCAAATAAAAATTTCAAGAATGCAACATTATTTTTGAACCTTTGACCTGGGCAGCACATTATATGACATAAGACTTTTTTTTCCTCTCAATCGAAAGAAAATACTAAATAATATAGAAACCACAAATTTAGAATAGAAAAAAGTGCATAAAAAGATGTTTAAAATTGCTGTTGAATATCCTAAAAATAAATTTTAAATTTTTTTATTTAATTAAAAGATTTTTTTAAAATTTTTTATAAACTATTTTTTTAAACCTACTTCTAAAAAAATCCATTTAATTGTTTTTATCCAAAAAAGAGTTTTTAAAACTAAAAAAAAATTAAAAATACAAATTTTTTTTCAAAAAATGATTTTTCCAACGTAATGCCAAACGGCCCTAGGTATTGGAAAGGGAAAGAGAGAGGAGAATCCATCAGTTTTTTCTTTTTTCCTAAAAAAAAAAAAAAAGAACGATGGCCTACCATGTGCTGTATCTAAAATGGCACTGATACATATCGTAATTCTTAATTAGCTACAAATGCAAATGGAAGGTCAAGCAATGCTTTCTGATATTAATTTTTAACGTACGCTTAAAGAAAACAAATATCTTTGTAATTCTTCACATCATTTGTTAACATGTCTTCTACATATAATTTCTGTTTGAGCACTATTTTCCAAGATTTTAGAGAGTTAATACTTGTAAATACTGCTTCAATTAGGATAACCCCATGAAAAAGCAAGTCTTTTTAAGTATATTCAACTGAAGAGTAGTTGAAATGTTTCTTTCACAAGCTTGATGAAAGAATCTTGATCCAATGGAAGCTTCTTTCATTAAAGCCTCATGAAAGCCACATAATTTTACATGGTGTTCCTGATTATAATTATTGAGGCAACAAAAGAAATATAACACAAGCACGCTTTTCTTGTCACCTTCAATTCTAGCTTAAGCTTAAATAATGTTTGAGTCATTTTGGACAGCAACATTTTTGAACGACAAGTACGTAGCACAAAGAGTAAGCATTTTATCCCTATCAACCATCACAGCAATGCTTTAACTACAAAAACAAGTAGCAATTACACTAAGTTTCCTGGAAGGTGTCATCTATGCTCTAAAAAGATATCCTCTTGCTTATTTGTTGCGACTCGGTCTAGAAATTGCAATGGGAAAGTATTTTCCTCATCAACAAAATGTAGTACACATGTTTCACTTCAATTCATTGCAAGGTGAAACAGAACATCGTTTTTTCTTAATTTTCCTCAATGTTGTGTGTTCAAAAGAACAGGGAGTTGCAACATGAGATAGCATCAAAACTAATGTGTTGGAAAATAAAAAATTGCTATCGAGAATGGTAATTCTGACATTTCTGAGAAAAAAAGATATGTTCCAGAAAATAACAATATTTACAGTGAAGAATATCGGCTCTGTGTCATTGATGTTGATTAATTCATACGTTCGCCAAAAGCCAAAACATAACATGAGAAGATATGGCAAGAAGAAACCATGAGATAAATGCCAAAGCAATAGAGATTTGGAACCTGCTGCACGGAAAAAATGGTGGTGCTCTACAGTAATGCAAGTCTTTTGTGTATAAAACAGTAACTCCAGCTGATGCACATGCAGCCGCAAGTGACAGAATTGATGTAACCTGCAATTTAAAGTTCATCATCATTTCTTAGATTATGTAAGCACTAACGAAGATAAAAGATCTTAATGTCATAAGAGGAATAATAAGGGATAACATTTTTCAAAGAAGCAACATGATTGTTATAAATTAAGGATTAGCTTTAACTTAGCAATCAAAGATGATCCATATACAGTGAAATGCAATTATGTAGAAGCGGGCCATATTCCAAATTGTACCTTGGTATGATTTGATTCAAAATAAAATAAGCTACTTGCAATTGAATTGTAAAATATCATAACTAGCCACTAGTAGGTAGAACGTGTACTTTTTCAAAGAAAAAAAAAGATGACAGAGAGCAACTAGAAGTAAAAGAAAAAGGACAAGATTTGGCTGGAGTTTTCAAAATATTTCAAGGATTCTTTTCACCATGATAATTTCAATCAATTCACCAATTCCATTATCAGGCAAAAAAACATTATCAAGCGGAAAAAAAAAATTGAAAATTTGATCTTCCTAACAAATTTGGAATGATTATGGTCAAAACTGCCAAAACTTGTATTCATGGATAGCACTAATAGCTGTAATTTTTTATGCCAACCTGATTAATGATATTTCTGCTTAACAGAAATGGGATTAGAGGAGACAGAGAAGAGCAAACAAAGGACCATAAGACTCATATCTAAATCCGGTCTTGCACTTTTAAATCTAGAATTAGGTTCTTCCACCATGCAGCAAAGAACCAAAGAATGGGTAAGATAAAAAAAAAAAAGCATAGGTGCTATCTTATCTTTCAAGGGCTATTCTATGCAATGATCCAAATTCGAGCTTATTTAGATCATGAACAAGTACATAACAGAGCATAGACTTCCCTCAAATCAATTGAACTATTTTTTTAACTGTTTCTGTGCTAGCAACTATTCCATTATCAATTTATGAACTAAAAAAACAAATCTAAAAATAATCAATTGTTATTATTTTTTTACTTGATATATGTGCCTGTGTATCAATATAATTCTTTATTCCATGTAAGTTTGAGCACAAATCTATATATATTATACTTAAATATAGGAGAGATATGCTTACCCAGTCACCAACAACGAATAGGCTCACTAAGACAGGATTTTGCAGGTTTTTCTTTGATCTCAAAGCATGTAGATCAAGGCATGCAAGCCCAAAACTCCAAAGCACTTGGAGCCCCATTGATGCAATTAAATAGCTGAATTCAGTACACACATGTCAAAATTTTACATGAACAACCAGATAAAAGAATTTAGCAATGTACTGAAAGAGCCATAAAATAATGACTAACATAGATGAGTTGCAAATACCAACTTGTTAGTAGATTATAACTTGCATCAACATGCACACATTTAGACATACTAATACATGAGTTTGTCAGTAGATGGCATCCAGAAGTCCTAGTATCCTCATGCCTATGAATATAAAATCAATTTCTAGACAAAAGCCTACAAAGGAAAAATGTTAGAATGGTGCACGACATGTGGGGTATGCAATGTCTTTAGGATTCAGATGCCAAAACCATCAGCTGGCTGAACACAAGTAAGACAGAAAATTCGTGAGGGACTAAGAGAAAAGTACTGTGCAAAGAGAGAAGAGAATGAGGACAGTTCAACATCATTGCCCATTATGTACACCTTCAATGTGTTGAACTTAGGTTGCGATATCCATCTAATAAAGTCATATCACTAAGAACAAACAGAAAGTCTATCACATCCTCCCACAAAAAAGGAATCTTAACATAAAGACATCATATATTAATAATCTCTTCCCAACTTAAAGTGATCAATCAACTGCTTTCTAAATCAAGCCTATTATCCCCAAGGTTGAATTAAAAGTTGAAGCTTGCTCATTTGTCAACAACTTTGTTTAATTGAGCAACATTAGAATATTGACTTGGATGTGCCATGATACAATACATATCAAGTGGAAAAGAATGAATCTTCAGTATACAGTCATAATGCTTAATAGTAAAGCCTTGGTGCCTGAGCTGCCCCAAAGGCAGCCGAGGTGGCTGAGGCAGGCGCCTTGCCGCGCCTTGAGCCTCGCCTGAGGCGCGCCTAGGTGAGATTGCCGATCTCCCCTTCTTCTCTTCTTTCTCTTCTTTCATCTCTTTGCCAAAACGCCACTGCTGCTGTCCCTTTCATCCTTTGCCGTCCAGCTACTGTCCGCCGTCCAGCTGCCGTCCGCCATCCAAGTAGAGCATAAGATGTGATTTGAGCATATGGATGACTTGTTTAACCAGAAGTGAATGTGATCAAATAGCATAGGAGCTGGAAATGTTTTGTATCAGCAAATTTATTTCATATGAGCATTCTAATTGTCATGGCTGCCTAAATGCCTGTTTGGGTAACTGGAGATTGTGTTAAAATTGGCCATAATATTAACTGTGAACATCATGTGCTTTTGTCCATAGATTATATATGACACTTAATTACAACATGTTTCTAGCTTGTGTTTTTTCCTTGTTGATTTTCTGTTCAGTGAATAAATGCGACTTATAATATTTGTTTTATCATGATCACTTGCTGATGTTTTGATGAGTGGGACTTGTGATAAATTGTGTGAAATTTCTAAGTCTTCTAAGCTTTATTGTCATGATTTAATTTAAGCTTGTGCTATTTTTATCCCATACTGAATATGAACTGAATGCAAGTTTCAATTGGAGCTGGAAATATGAACTGAATGCAAGATGTTTTGAATTAGTTTTTTAGCTAGAGTTCAAGGTTCTTATTACCCTTCTCATTCAAGAAATTTTAATATTTATTAAGAGATTAAGAGTGTCGAACCTACTATAATATTAGTATAATAGTACTACTATAGGACTAAGACTTCTAGCTATTTTATAAGACTATATTTTACTTTTTTTACTTTTATGTATGTGTTATGTTGTGAACTTGTGATTTGAGTCCTAGGTTTATTTTCTTTCATTTTATTTTATTTTGTGTGCCTTACTTTTGTCAGGCACGTCTCGCTTTGTGCCTCAGGCGATAGGAGCTCTTATCGCCTTGGTGCGCCTTTTGCCTTTAACAACTATGATAGTAGCCAAGCCTTCAAATAAAAGGATTATTCTTAGATTTCAAGGTATAAGTGAAATATGCTTCCAAAAAGACTTAACATAAACCTTCTAAATCTATTTTTACTTACAATGTACAAGAAGTCAAGTTTTCCCCTTGTCATTCAACAAAACAAATTTATCAAAGGAAAGAGGAAAGCAATCATTCTCTAAATGGTTAAACATGATGATGTAATTAACAAAGAAAAACTCTTCAATGGCATAGCAGAAGCAGAACGCAATAGAAAAGTTTGGAAACATCTATCCTGTAATAACTACACAATAAGTTGTGATTATTCAATAAGCCAAATCACTGCAATCATAGCACAACATAAAAACTGCTTGGCCTCCTTTCAATCTGCAAATCCCTCTTAAGTATCTAATTAAAACTACTATTCCTATAGAGCCAAAAAAAAAAGTCTATCCCAAAATGGATCAAAAGATGATATTATGGAAATAGAACAAGAAAATAAAAAAAAAAATAAAAAAAAGAAGAAGGATAACTGCTAACTACTGAGATAGCACATAGAATAGCATAAAATGAAAATGCATTATCATCCCTTCTCATCCATTATCGTCCCCTCTCACCCATCACTAGATATTGACAATGATCCTGTCAAAGAGTCAAAGGCTACTGAACAAACAAATGACTTAACTTTATAAGGACGTCTAACCTCACAAGTATGACTTGCAGAAGAAAAGAGATTACCATTGGGAATATCAGGGCCCAGTTCCTTCCTTCTTTTGTACATAAGAAGATTACCACTGAGAATACCAGGGCTTGTTCCTTCCTCATTTTGTCTATTTTCCTTTCCATTTTTCTTTTCAGTTTCTCAACAGAATTAGCAAAAACACAAGGGTGCTGCTTGGCATTGCTCTAAAGTTGGAATTTTAGAAACTAGCTTATCCAAGCTAGTATGGAAACCCAACTCATCCCACAGCTCCAAGAACCACCAGTAAGGAAACCCAACTCATCCAAGCTAACAAAAAGTATTTATAGCATAAACACCTTTCACTATATTAACAATGCAATAAGAAATTACAGACTTTCACTAATCTAATGAGCTTCTAGGCCACTCACAGTTGAACAGTAAAAAATTCCCAACATATATATATATATATATATATAGCATACAAATAAATTAGGACCAAAGCTCATAAATATGATAAAAAGGAAAAAAGATAGAAATGAGAATACCAGAAAGCAGTGGAATTAAAGAATCCACGAGCAGAGACCATGAACCCAATCGAAGCAGCAGCAAACGCAAACTGCCCCACTCGCAATCCCAGTCCACTCAGTCTCCCTGGACTCCCAAACAACTCCTTCATCTCTCTCTCTCTCTCTCTCTCTCTCTCTCTCTCTCTCTCTCTCTCAAAGAATGACACTTTCTCTCTTTATAAAGACGCCCTTTTGCAGAAGACTGAACAAAAAGAGGCAACTTTAGGTAATGGGAGCTTTTCAGATTGATTTCCTATAAGATTCCCATGAATGTAACACCATCACTACCTCTTTCCTGAGAAGCTACAGAAACGGGTTCTAATGGGGGAGATGGATTTGCTAGATTTGGATTTAGGTTTCATTCTTATAAAAGTCTCTCTTAATGAATTAAATTCTCTTTATGGAATGTTCTTTATATCCTTGAAACTGACACTCCTCACTTTTCAATTTCTTTATTCCATTTTTTTCTCCTTACATATTACATATTAGGCAAACACCGACAATTACTTCTCACGATGGCATTCCCTTTTCTACCCACGTCTGTCTTTTTGTTTCAGCTCACCAAACGACATCGTTTTTGATGCAGCATCTAAACGGCGCGTTGCGATTGAATTCACAGCTTCGAAATAAACGTATGGAGATTAGAGAACCAGCTCGATTCAACTTCAACACAAAACCCTAAACCCTAAATAATCATTTTGATTGACTCTAAAACCCTGAACCTGAAGAAGAAAATGGCTTTCGCTGCATTTCTCCGCAAATCAACTTGCAATTTGGCTCCATTACCAATTCGATTCGTTCGGGGAACCTGCAGAGATCAACTTTCTGCTCTCATCCCCGCAGTTAACCATCATGCCAATGTTTTTCACACAAACTCCTCTGTGGTTCCATTTCATCAATATTCTACAGCTGCTGATACTAAGAAACCCAGTTCGTCTGAGTTGCTTCTCCGAGTCATTGAGTCAGAAATCAAGGTGGCCCAGGAAACCGATTATCATGATCGGGTTTGTACTTCCCTTTCCACTTTTCTCGCTTATGGGCTTGTTTGTTTGTTTTCTTAGAAAATGGAATGATTTCATTGAACATGTAAAAGATTTATGATTTTGGGCTGTGCATAAAAAGCACAGTTGAATGGTGGTTTTGTTTGCCACATTCTAGTTCGTCGTCCATTTTCGAGTTTTCAAGATTGGAAAATGGAATTTGACGGCATAATTAGCCTGTGAGGGAAAATGTTATAGATATAATTTAGTTATGTGTTGTCTTTTTGCGTAGTTAAATGAGAGGAAATTTAAGAAATTTTAATTTTTGAAGGTTGCATTTGAGCTTTTCTATTTGGCTTCCTTTAAATTTGACTACGCTTATCAGCTTTGTTCAGGTTTACTTTTGAACTTCAATTATTCCTTTCGTTTATACTGAAAAATGTTGAGGACTCAAGTTTTGGACTTCGGATTTACATCTCATGTAAACTTGATTATCTTACTAATTATGTGAGCAACCATCCATGAAAGAAATTGTTTTGTTTATTAATTTATTTTTTTAGTAGGTTCGTAAAGAAGTCAATATACGCTTATAACCAGGTCAATTGCTCTGCTTTATATAAAATGAAATATTTAGATCATGATTTTAGGTTCTATTTCTTGATTTGACAATCAAGAATTTGCAATATATATATATATATATTACCCAAGAACGGTGTTGGGTTGGAGGGCGGAGTTGTCTGTGGTCTAAGTTTGAATTAGTGTGTTCCATTTAGAATAATTTGTTTCTGTCTTATGAATAGAATGGCAATATTATGTATTTGATGAAGGAGATTCTGAATTTCTGATTAATATTTTTAGAAGTTATGAAATTTATTATGGAATACATTTCTCTATGACTCTATGGATTCTTATATTTGTAGGATATACATTTGTACCAAGAATTCAATTCAATTCAGCTGGACATTGTGTTCAGGACAAAGTGAGAGATGTTCTCTGTATTCTTTTCTTTTAAACCCCCACCTGCATCACTAATGTGTTAAAGTGAGAAAGGGGATTAAATTGTTTGGCTAAATGTATGGGAGCAAGTTGGAGCAATTCTTTAGTTTAAACAGTGTGGCATTCATTTGTCGGTTCCATAAATTGATAGATCTTAAGTGGAGTGTGTTACATACAATTTTAATCTGGAATGGAGCGGACTTATAATAATTTTTATGGAAATCCTTTTTTCCTCATAATGTCTATGGAATATTTGAGTTGAGTTGAGCATACTGGAAACATCTTAATTTTTATTTGAGCTTAGTCATCTAGTGAGAAAGCATAGCAGTATTCTGGTAAGAAGCATTTTTTGACTTGTCCCGATTTGATATAATATGCAGTTATTTTGAATAAAGCAGCATTTCTTTTTTCCATGTGCTTAATAGGTTGAAGAGATACCAAAGGGATTCCCTTTCAAGATTGATGACAAAGCAGGGCAACAAACAATAATGTTGACAAGAGAATATGAAGGTGAACTTGTGAATGTTGAAGTTCACATGACTGATCTTGTCACTGGAGAAGATAATAGAGTTGATGATGAGACGGATGATACTGAGAAACCAATGCGTTCTAGCATCCCATTGGTCGTATCTGTATCTAAAAAGAGTGGAGCTTCTTTGGAGTTCCACTGTGTTGCTTACCCTGATGAGATTGCGATTGACAGCTTGTCTGTTAAAAATCCAGAAATTTCAGAAGATCAAGTTGCCTATGAGGGACCTAACTTCCAGTAAGCTTGCTATTTCTTGTCTTCTAGTGTTAAAGGAAATGTCTAAAATTAATCAATAAATGACACGATTATCTTCTGCAGTGATTTGGATGAAAAGTTAAAAAATGCTTTCCACACGTACCTCCAGATTAGGGGTATAAAACCCAGCATGACCGATTTCTTGCACGAGTACATGATCAACAAAGACAGTCGAGAATTCTTGGGGTGGTTGAAGAACCTCAAGAAATTTGTGGAAGCATAACTCTATGGAGTTAACTTGCACGAGTACAGGATCATAGAAGTTGAAGAATTCTTGTGGCAGTTGGAGAACCTTAAGAAATTCACTAGTGAAGAAGCCTTCTTCTTATCAGTTGAATGATTATGCTTGCTAGCTTCCTGTGCCCTGCACGCATCGCCACTTCAATAGAATTTTCAACTGTCAACGTCTCACCAACAGCACCGAGAATCACTTTTTAATCTGTTTAACATGCTATAATCGGAAAATATATGTTGGAATACTTTGGTATGGTTATCGTTGCAGTTTATCACTTCTCAAACTTCTTCAGATGTCCAGGCGTCTGTCTTTTTGTCATATAATGGCAATGATCAGCTGCTATAGAATTTGCAGTCCTGTAATTTATCCATGCAGAAACGTATATTGGCTTCAATCAATTATTCTTTTTGGGATTATGAATAATACTCTAGCATGCTATACCGTATAAAGTTTAAGTAACAAGAGTAATTCCATTCATCCTGTGCAATGTTCCTTTTTAATCTCTCCTGTAACTGAAATGAACATTTCTTTTTCCTCCTTTTTGGGGGTTCCAAACTGCGATTTATTATCTAACCAACAATCACCATAATTAATAATTATGTGATTCTGTCAACTGAATCCTCTGTAGTTGGTTACTTTCAGTTTGAATTATCATATTTGAAAAGGAAATTTCTGGAAATTGTTCAGCGTTTGATGACAGCTTGGGTTTCAGCCGCCTCAATTGAGCTGAAAGGAGTCATCCTTGATGCTGAAACTCAGCTGCAGAGAATTAATTTTAGATAAAAAAAACATAAGAACTCGATCCGATAAATAATAAAAATTTAAAAACTTAATAAGATATTGTATAAAAGTATTGGGAACAAAAACTGATTCTTTGGCTGACAATTTTGGTTAGAGTGTGAAGCAGGCTGTTGGACAAGCGTTTTGTTGTGAGATGGGCACCAAGCTGGACAGGTGCTGCTGAACCGTGAAGCTGATGCACACCAAACATTTGCTGGACTGATGTTGCAGAGATAATTAGCAAGCTGGATATATATCTTAGGGCATTTGTCACCTTGACATGGAGTAAGGAAATTGGTACGCATATATATAAACCAAAAGATTGAAGCAAAAATTCAGCACAAAAAGTCAGAGACCAGACAAAGAAAAACAGAGGACAGCGACTGAAAACAGAGGAAACAACTAACATTATCATAACTGTTCTTTAATTTTCAATGTCGTGACTTGAATTTTTGAAGTTCTTGAACGATTGAACCGTGCCATCAAGAAAGGAAAAAAGAAAAAAGAAAAAGGAGTCTCAACTTGCACACAAGAAATCATTCCTCAGATTTTAGTCTCAAATTAACACCCCAAAAGAAGAGGGTCTACAGAAAGCTCTAATAAAAGTAAAATCATGCGAAGAAAAGAAAAACCAAGAATCCATAGAAAATTGAAACAGAAGCCAACCAGCAAGAAAAAGGAAATTTGAGTGTATCATCCAGTATTGTAAGTCTTCTCCATGGTAGTCTAATTAGGAGCTTATCCTTCCTTTGGGTTCATACACATGTAAATCTAGCCGTTCCATTAGTTAGGAAAGAATATGCAAAAACTAGTAGATTACATCTTAGCTTTTAACGTTATTAATGATGATGTTGGCTTGGTCCTTGGCATTGGAATACTATATTTGGGTGTATAGGGTATTGATCCTTCCTTGCTTGTTTGGTTGGTTCAATAATATTTCCTCTGCATTGTTAATTTCATGTATGAATATTGAATTTTATTTTTATGCAATAAACTTTTTTTTTTCTAAAATAATTATTAAATTATATTTTTATTGCACTAAAATTACTAAATGAAATCAGCTTAAATTTCTAGTGACATGTCAGTTTCCTCATAAGTTTTCCAGTCAGTTGAGTCAGTTGTTCCTATCATGTCGGCTTTCCAATTATCTATATCAACCAATCATCTATATTAGAAAATTTGCCATACAAAAATTTAGTGAATTAAAAATATAGTTGAATAATTTTTTTGAAATGAAAAAATTTTATAATTTTATTGGAATAACATCAAAATTTAGAAACCATAGATAAAATTAACTTTTTAGGAAGAATTTAAGAGCAATGCAAGTAAACGTTTAAGAAACAACATTACGACTACTTTTTGGTTGTATCTTTCACTGTATTCAGAATTATTCATATTCCATTTCACAATTAATAAATTCACAAGTAACAACAAATCCAAGAGCCCAAACAATTTACCATCAACATGCAAAGAACCATGCAGCGCCATGTGACAAACTAGATAAATAAACTGCAATAACCAATCATCTTCTTCTCCATCAGTTCATGAAAGAAATGCTCAAGTAAAGAGCACACTGTAATATCAAGAAGCGGTAGGGATATCTCGACTAATAAACTGTAATAACTAATTATCGTCATCTAACATTCTTAATTATCTTCTCTTTTAGTGCGATGATGCAAACCCATTCTCTTGACAATGTGTTATGTCCCTGTGAGTATATGTGACTGCTTTATCACCATCTACTACCTGTCCATTACCTCTTAGAATCCTGCATGCCGAACCATGAAAGCAGAACAATGATCAACACAGAAACAGAAATTGATTAACAGCCAAAATCATTGATATCATGCATACTTGAGTTGCCCTTCTAAATGGCATATGGTAACGAGATTATATCAACAAATTAAGTATCTACAAAAAATATGGCAAGAATTTATGTCTTTCATAATTACAAATGTGGAAATTTTAAAGTTTATCTATACCATCTTGTTGTCAACAATCCTTCAACCCCAACAGGACCACGGGCATGGATCCTACTCGTACTTATTCCAACCTATTCAGTCATCAATACCAATCAACTATGAGAATCATGAACATTTCAAATGGTGCTCAAAATAATTGCTTAATGATAATATTACCTCTGCACCTAAACCGAAGCGAGCACCGTCAGAGAATCTTGTGCTTGCATTATGAAAAACGGCAGCACTGAAAATGCAAAATAAAAAGTGACATGAGAAAGCTGCCCCAATTTAAGCCTTACACAAAGGCAATTTATACATAAAAGATATAATTTAGTAGACTGAGATTAATGCAAAGTTATCTTGTTAATTGACAATTCATATGGACTACAAGGGCAATAAATGAGAAAATGACACAAATTAAGTAACAAAACGATCAAATATTCTTACCTGTCAACTTGACTTAGAAAAACTTCTGCAACTTCATGATCTTCTGTTATGATACAATCAGTATGAGCGCTGTAATAAGAGAAAGAAATAAATGTGATTCCAGCTCTGGTTGTGTAAATGAACCGAAATAGTAAGAAACAGTAGGATTGCGGTGTGCGAGAAAAAGGTGCAAACATGCCTTCCATGCTCATGTATATGCCCAATGGCAGCATGCACATCATCAACAATTTCGATAGTACAAGCCATATAATTGTACTCGTGATGAAATGAATGTGTTTCAGGAATATTCAGCTCCTTACTTGCCCTTGGTCCACCATATAAATTAACACCTGAAAAACAAAGCACAAGTTAGCTTTACTTGGATCCTCTAAGAGACTCTCCAGAAATATCCCAGTTTTTTTATACTGATTTCATCCCTCAAAAAAGTACTCCGTCCCAAAAAAAGTCCCATTTTCCTTCTTCTGTCCCAAGACATGGTCCACCTACTATTTTTATATGAAGTATTTCTACATGAAGTTTTAAATTTAGTTTTAGATTGTCAGAAAGAATAATTAAAAAAAATTACTTAAAAATGACATAATTATGATGCGATATTACTTAGAAGGGAATGTCTACCTTCAGTGCGAAGATCAACAGCAAGCTCATTGAGCCCACCAGTCTGCACCAAATCCTTGTGCACAAGAAGTGTTTCCTGCATTATAGGAAATGAACACGAAGGCAACAGGCCAGGCCAGGTCATTGGCAAAGCAAGAGCATCCAGAAATGTCAACCAAGATTTACTCATGTATCTCATGTAATTAATCAGAAATCAAATCATATTAAATTAAATAAAAATTGCATGCAAAATTACCATAGCATTACATGCTGCAGGATAATCTGTTTTTGCATCCAAGACAATTCGCCTTGCCATTTCCATATCAGCACTCTTATCAACATATACATGACATATTCCATCTGAATATAAAAAGAACAGCTTTCTGTGAAATCCAGAACCGCAATAAATAAGCATCAAATTGAATAAGATCCTAAATGTGATCCATCTCACCAGCATGACCCAGAACAGGAATTTTAGTTGATGCCTTGATTTTTGAAACAAGTTTATTGCTGCCTCTTGGTATCACAAGATCAATCACATCATCAAGCTGGAGCATTAAGAAAAAGATGCATAATTTCAGTTCCCAAGTACACACTATCATTGACCAAGTCCACATGTTTTGCTATCTTTACAGGAGTACACACCTTAAGCAGATTGGGAATTTCCTCTCTTGAAGTAACTAATCCAATAAGTCTTCCACCAATCGTTTCTGGGATGGCTGCAGTGATAACCTGTAAATTTTTTATGAACAGAAAAAAAAAGTTAAATATGATTTTGATTTCCAAACTTTAGACAAATGTATTTACACAAAATTTTCCAGACATAATCATCTATCTGAAGAGCGAACCTTGTGCAAAATTTCATTTGAACGCTTGGCCTCTTTTCCTCCTTTTAAGAGTAGTCCATTCCCACTTCGAATTGCCAAGGAAGCTATCTGTTTAAATCACAAAAAGGGAAAAAAAATATATATATAAAAACAGAACCCACATATTACAATAAAAAAAACAATAGGTCTTCTAACTTGAAACAATATGGAACAAGAACTTCAGGCAGGGGAACATACTTCTATTTGTCCCCCAAGTATCAATTCTTTACTTTAGAAACAAATATTGACAACATCATCATTAATATGCATTAACAATATTACAACAGCACTTGGACAGATAAACAGGTCCAGAACATCACTTATGAATGCAAACACCACTGTGCTTTCTATAATAGTAGCCACTTAACTCAAGATTTAAGGCCCAGTAAAGCCATGCACTTAGGAAGGAAAATGACAATAATCATGCAGAATATTTATGAAGTCAGAAGAACAATAAGATCCCAATAATAGAGTTTCACTTTTCTCTGTCTTAAGTTCAAGGCTAAAAAGGCATAAACTAATGGAGTTCGACCAACCAAGTAATAAATATAAACACATGCGCACTCTATCCATATCCTAACTACAGCAACCAATTATTACATAATATATTCTTATCTACCTGAACCAGTGCATCTGGGCGAGACTCAAAAATAATCAGAAGAACACCCAAAGGGGAAGATGTCTTCTCTAAGATAAGTCCATCTGCAAGCTGAAGAAACAGAAATTATTTTAACATCACAAGTCATTGAGCAATTAAACAGGAACTTATGCTTTTCTCAAAAGTTTTAGAAAACTCATCGAAATTTTTATTTCATAACAATATTATATATATTATTTTAACTCTGGTAAATCTAATAAATGCTTCAGACCTAGCTTGTGTCACTTTTATTACCAGAAATTGCAAATTAGCATTTACAGATAAAGCTTAAATCCATCCAATACATAATCTTGGTGTGTTAAATTCATATAAGCCTTAATGAAGTTCCTTCAAATCATTATCCAAAAGGATATTTACAATTACCTCAGTTCTTTTCAAAACACATAATCTTGGTGTGTTAAATTCCTAAAAGCCTTAATGAAGTTCCTTCAAATTATTATCCAAAAGGATATTTACAATTACCTCAGTTCGTTTTAAAACACGACCAATTGGATCTTCCATGTTGGCAAGCACACGAATGGAGTTCGCAAGACTTTTAATCTGGCATGGTTAAAATGTCATTCAAACACAAAAAGAGAATATTCACTGCTTGATGATGGACTGAAAAGATAAGAACAAGTGGATTGTTGAATCAAATAGAAATAGCAGTTTGGGAAAAAAAAAAGATGGACATCAGAAGCAATAAGCAGTAACAAAAAATAAATAAATAAAAATTATTCAAACATTAAATTGAATCAGTACTATCTTGCCTTTCCAGGCTTTAGAATCAGCCGTGATATCAATGATTTTTCCAATCCAGCTTGCTGTGCAGCGGCAACATCAGCTTCATTTTCAATGTTGATCAATTTTTCATTAGCTTCTAAAGCATCAGCTATATCCAACAAAATCTTGTTCCTACCAAGTGGAGATAATGCCTACAAATCAAGATACTAAGTTACATGCTGCTGAATGATAAAACATTAAAAGAAATCCTTGAGCTAAAGGAATAAAACAAACATAGCCCATCCTATAACATGCATCTATTGTTGTTTACCTGAAGCCGTCTGGAACTGTCCCTTGCTGCAACTGCCATCTCATGGACACCAACTTCTTTAACAGGAGCCCATAAATGTGCTTCTTGATGAAATAGGGTTCCAACTTGCTCTCCTTGAAGGACTTTAATTATGTTCTCAGGAGCATAACCACTTCAAAACACAAGGTAAAATATAATTGAATGTTCAGAGAAAATAACTTGCTCAAGCCAGTTATCATGCTTACACATCTCAAACACTTGAATAAAAATACAAAATTTACAAACTTCCAAAATATAGTCATTCATTATCAAAACGAAGGAAAAGAGTGAGCCGAATAACGCTTGTGCCATTTCATTTTATCTAGCACAAGAAATTAGTTCGCTGAAATCAAACTGTACTTTCACACAGAATCATGTCTGACAATATCAAATACAAACTGTACCTGGTTATAACAACAGGGATGCCAGCATAAGCAGCATTGACAGCAGCTTTTACTTTTGCTGTCATGCCCCCTCTTCCCACCCTAGACTTGTCACCAAATGTAATTTCCCCCTGATGTTTTTCCCTTATGTATGTTTGAATCAACTTTGAGCGTGGGTCACTTGGAGGACCACTATAAAGACCCTCTACATCACTCAACAGGATGAGAAGATCAGCTTTTAGCTCCAGAGCTAGCAAGGCCGATAAACTGTCATTATCCCAAAAAATACCAGAAGCATCCTGCATGAGATCCCATATTCAGAAGTATAACAGAAAGGATACCACACATAAGGAAATAGTTTGGTTTTGACACCACTATTGGAATCAAGAGTCAAGGAAACAAAAAAGCAACTCATGGGTATTTAAAAAAGATAAAAAGACATTAGACTTAACAAAAACAAGAGCAATGAACAATATATGCAACATTTTCCCGGTAAAAGAAATAGTAAACATGTGTGAAATGTAAGGAGTAAACATGAGAGTAGCCTAGTTCAGCAGAAACCACCAGATTGAATAAATACAAATATGAAGGAAAGAATGGAAGAAAATTAAACAAATGAAGTGATTTTCTTATAGGAACAGCTAATATTGACAGATTCATTCACCAATTTAAACTATGCACACAAACAAGTGAAAAGATTTATGAAATAAAATAAATGAATAAAGTAAAAATAGGTTTCAATGTATGATCAACTTAACTCTAGAATTTTAACAGCTGCTGTTGCTAATACATGTTTTAGCCCGAAGAAAATATAACTGAAAGTTTTAGATCCTTTATGTTTAGTTAGAACCTTTAATTTCTGGAACAGTACCGAATCTTCTAAGTACCTTAAAAAACTAATGCCTATTGAATTTGGCCCAGATAACAATCTCTTTTATTCTGAACTGCATTTAAAAATGATCACAAATTGCTCATTTGACTTTCTACCAAAATGAGGCAGGCCAATTACACTCATACACAAACTCTAGAAATATTAAATTCTAAAGAGCGGGGATATTTATAGGGCATTTGAGGCCTGAGCACAGAACAAAGTTACTAAAGATTAATTGCATACCTCATATGGAGCTTTCCTAGTACTGACTGCATCATTTTCATTAAGAATAGGAACAACCTTCAGAGATAGAAGTGATTCTACAGTCTCGTGAAGTTGCTTTCTGAAATCTTTATCCCTAAAATCATTGTCAGTCACAAGAAGCTGTGCTGATGTCACATCCAGCTGCACAAAATATAGATTTGAATTTAAAAACAAAGAAGACATGTGTTCTGGAGAAAAAAAAAAATCAATAGTAATCAACATAAATGCTAGACAATAAAAATATAGAGACAATAAAAAATAATCAAAGCTACCTGACTAAACAATGTATCATAAAGGGCCATGAGACTATTTTGTCCAACAGCAGCACAGGCCTTTCCATCAATTTCAACTTGTGGTTTTTGGAGATCAGCAAAACTGCAATTTTTTTTTTTTTTTTCAAAAAGGGAAAAAATTAAATAGAATGTTAGGTTACCCAGCTTAAAATATTAATCACAAAGAAGCAAAATGCTCATCTATATTCAAGTAATATTTAAACAAAATTTAAAACCCCACCCCTACAAAGAAATGGAAAATGTAGAAAATTTATGCAACAATGTCAAAGCAGTTTTTCCTTTTCTTGGTATAAAGACATGCAGTTTTAGAACAAATGAGAATATACTCACTGACAGAGTTTAACAGAATAAAATGAAGGTAAAACCGTAAAAGAAAGACCTGCTATTCACTAATTTCCTATATCTGAGCCTCTGGCGACCAAGACCGACAGCACCAGATGTCACCAAAATAACTTCAAACCCTTGAGAGTTCAACTCTTTAATCTGCATGCACAGAAACAATGCCAAAAAAAAAAATCACAACTTTGACATCAAAAACAAAAATCATAAACCACTCATCATCCTTACATAAGCAAAAACCCACTACAGTTACAGGTACCTGCTCACAAAGAGCTCCCAATCTTCCAAGCGCCAATCTCCCATCACTTCTAGTCACAACGGCAGTCCCAACCTTCAAATCAAGAAACAAGCTCAGTATATACACACAAAATAAATCTCAATTTTGTATTTATTTACTGGATTCAGTCACAAAATTCATTTCCAACACCACAATGCCATTGATTCTAAGATTCTCAACTTTTTTTATTAAAAAAAAAAAAGAGAAAAAATACAACTTTTTTGCTTACGTACTGCTGGTGACAAAATAAAGACAAAGAATATAGTAAAAACAATAGAATCAAAGAAAATCGAGCAAATACATGCTCTGAAGCAATCTCATTTCCTAATGCAAATATAATTTATCAACAATCAACTAATCAAAACTTCACTAAAAATAGGAAATGGAGAGAGAGAGAGAGGAGAAGACCTTGATAACAAGACGCTTAACGTCTTTGATGAAAGAGCGGGAGCGATCCAAGCTACCATTCATGGTGGAGGGTGGAGCTCAGAGAGAGAGAGGGAGAAAGTGTAAAAAAAAGTGAGTCAACTCAGTGGAAAATACGAGGCGACCCGTGAGCGAGAGAGAGAAAGAAAGAAAGAGACAAAGAGAGATTGATAAGGGCTTCTGAACTAGTGGAGAAGAGGAATGGAGAAAACTCAGGGAAGAGAAGAGTTGGGTCCTCACACGAACGCAGACATGAGAAGTGGAGCCGCGTGTTCGTCTTCTTCTTCCTTCTGTTATTTATACGAGTCCTAAGGAGGTTGGCCACATTAGTTCCTTTTTCAATTTCTTTTATTAATTTTTTAAAAATTAATATTTACTTTCAAAACTTTGAATGATCAAACTTCAAATATCCATTGTTTTTATAAAAAATAAAATTATAAATTAGTTCTTAAAATATATTATAGAGTTATTTTTTAAATTTAATTCAATATAAATAAATTTTAATTTTTATATAATTATATTCCTTAAATTAAATATGTGAGCCAATTTATTTTGACAAGCAATCGTTTCATAAATTATAGTTCATGAATTGATTTTGAATTAATTTAAAATTTAAAATTTAAAAATTTATTTACGTTCAGTCAAATTTAAAAGGGATTTGCTCTATAACATTTAACCTTTTATAAATTACCAAAAGAATTCATAAAAATAAGTAAATTTGGACTATAAATATTTATACATTAAAAAGGAAAATTTTTTTATATATATCTTGTAATTGTATATTCTGATATTTACGCAATAAATACTTTTTATGTTAAATAATTTATTGTGTTCAATAAATACACTTAATTTAATTTTTTTAATATTTTTATTTCATAAATAAAATAAAATGCAATGGATAAAGTTTAGTAACTTATAAATTGTCTTTAAAATAATTTTTTTAATTGATAAAATTAATATAATTTTTGAGGATGTTACAAAAATTTAAAAAAAAAACAATATTAAAAATATCCATAATTTTTAACTTAATAGTACTAATTTATAATGATTAAATCTAAAAAATTTGGAGTTTAAATATCTAGTTGAAGATCTTTTGTACCGAAAATTTAAAAATATTAAAGATGATATAAAACAGTATTACTTAATATTAGTTATAAATTTTTTTATAATTGAAATTTCAATGGAGATCAAAATCCCTATATAACTAAATGACTGCAAAGTTTTGATAATATTTTTAAAAAAAAATTAAAGTTTTGATATAATTTCTGATAAAATTCATATATTCAAAATGAATACGAACCAATCAAAAGGCTGGATCAAAAGTGGGTAGGATATTTTTAATGTTTAAAAATTAGGTTTGGTAATATCCATTATTGGAGACCCTTTTTCACGTGGTTTTAGTTACAGACATCGCCGGCTGCGCCAACAGATGTCCACTTCCCTGCTCTCCGGGTTAACACAGCCCTTTCTTTATTAATTTTTCTTATCTTGCGCACTGTTTGATAGCAGACTTAGCAAAAAGACACCAACTTTGAGTGCAACCTGGCAGTCTTTTGTACGCATAAAACATTGCCTGGTCTGTGAATAACTGGCCATCAAACTGCCAATTTAACTTTGATTCTGCCTTTAGTTTCTGTATATAAATGTCGAGTTGGCATATGTCAATTATAAATTCCACATATATGTTCTTGGAGAGGAGTTTTATTTGCTCAAAATGATTTTTGGGTTTCATATTTGCGACGTGTAATTCAATATTCAAAGGCTTTCATTACACTCGATCTCATCAACCCTATCAATAACTAACAGTTTCAATCATACACTAACTCTTATCACTGTTGTTCTTCCTGTTAGACAAATGATTTTTTTTTTTTCTTTTTGACTAATTGGTGTTATTGATAATTTGATTATAAGCACTAAAAGGATTTTTGCTTTCAATTTAAATTTTGAATTCAATGGATAAGGAATTAGAATTTAGAATGGTTATTAAGTTAGGAGATTAAAAAATCTATTTACTAGTGCAGAGTCATTAAGCACCCAATGGCTAAATTGAGTTAAACACCAGATGAATGATACAGTATATTGAAATCAACAGTCCAGATAAATTTTGCATATTTACATATAAATATAGTTGTTAAAGACAAAAGGTACACCAAAGTAATAAGAGCTCTTATCGCCTGAGACGTAAGGCGGAACACACACCTGACAAAAGTAAGGCGCACAAAATAAAATAAAATAAACCTATAACTCATATCACAACATAATACATACATAAAATAAAATAAAATCATAAACTTAACTCAATACCAAAGAAAAACAATTTAAAAGATCAATGCATAATATTCAATAGGTAAAATAATAAAAAAAAACATGAGCAAAAAAGGTAATAAAAGTAAAATACAGTCTTATAAATAGCTAGAAGTCTTAGTCTTAGAGTAGTACTAATATACTAATATTATATTAGGTTCTAAACTGCTAATCTCATAATAAGTATTAATTATATTCTTCACATCACTTATCACTCATTCATCATCACTACGCTCCATGTTTTCTTCTTCTCCTTCCTCTTCTTATACATCAGCAAGGTAAGTGGCAGCTAAAGAAATCAATAAAATTAAAGCAATCTGACCATATTGGCATATTCACTATCCTAAAAACAGCAACTACTACAAATCCAAAACAACTTAGGAGATAAAAACTTTAAAAAATTTCAAGAAGCCACATCATAAACCATGCATTTAAATCTTAAAGTTACTGAAATATTATATTGTACATCTAAGCCAATACAGTAACAGAATCAGGTGCTACATTAGATGTTATACGAAGCAACGAAGAGAAGTTTACAGCATTCAGGTGGTCCAATGTCACCGGGGCGCGCCTCAACAGCACCTCATGCGAGGCTCAAGGCGCAGCAAGGCGCACGCCTGAGTGATGTCGCCCAATTTTGGGCTGCTCAGGCGCCAAGGCTAGCACCTAAGGCGCGTCTTTGACAACTATGCATATAAAGGTTTAAGTGTGGACAAATTCAAGCTGATAAAAGAGTTTTGTAGAGTAAGCAAAATAAGTTGCAGCAAAACTCAGTATCCTCAACTGGTTTTCATCAGCTATTTGGTTCAGTCTGCTCTAAGAACTGAAAAATAAAACCATATAAAACATATTTCAACTCCGCAAAAAACACACCCTATAATTATTTCTTTCCATGTATCTGTCACTTCACAAAATACAGAGCAGCTCAGACTGTAAACAGAATTCGTGGGATTATCTTCCTCCAGAAAAGTTCCCTGTTATAATATTTTGGAATTGCAGATACCCAGTGGTAGAGAGTAAGAGGCTTAGGGGAAGAACCAGGCCTTGATGAAGATTGCCAAAGCAAGTTGCAAACAGAATGTCGCAACCACCACAATTTGAACATCATTCCCCTCTATAAAGGATTTGAGGTTTAAGGCCAGAAAGCATGCTGAGTCAATCCCAGCAACGAGTATAACGATCCACCGTAGCACCTCAACGGGAATGAGCAACAAAAACTGAAAATTTCCAATAAGATAAACATGAGATGATAAGTTTGTCAAACATTAAAAAAAAAATTAAAATGATTAGATTATAGTGCATAAAGGAGAGCAGCAAAGCAGACTCTTACAGAGATCAGAATGAAAATGAAAAGAGAATAGCCCCACAAGCACCAAAACCGAATGAGGCTAGCATTTGATCCCAGATACTGAAGCAAGAAGTAAAATGCTAACGGTACCAAAATCGCATATCCAAAAATTGCACATGCTGCCACATTAAAATATCCAACGTCAAAACTCCAAGAAGCACTGCTGTTAGTGCGTTTCTGCATGAGGTAGGTGGCACAATTTCCAAGAGAAGCTAGCACAAACACCAATGTAGTTGAAATCCATATGAGCCCATATCTATCACATCATAAAAATATCAAAAAGGAGCCCGTTAGAAAGCTCAGGTTAAATATGCCATTTTTTGTGTTATACCCCCAAGTTATGAACTCCACTGTTAACTTTATTCATTGATGCAGTAGTGCACAGATCACTTGTATACTTCAATATTCACAGAGGGAAAACGTTTTGGATAAGCAAAAGGAAATACTGACAAACTTCATGAGAAAACTGAAGCCTTGAACAAAGAATTCCGGATTTGAGGATGCAATCAGCAGTTTAGTTTTACTAAGAAACTCACTTCCTAATAATAATCACGCTCCAGGAATGAACAAAGATACATTTCTCATTCTTATATTATCAAATAAACAATTTCAGTGATAATAAAGACAAAAAAATCATGGACATAAATCCCATATGTCATTACATCCACTTTTCTTCCCTCCTTCATTCAATCGACCATTTTATTGGCAACTTATACAGACATTAAAGCAAATTGAAAGAATTGGAAGAAATGTTGGGTTGTAGGCAGTGGGAGGTTTGTGCATTGGACAGGACAAGATGGAGAGAATAAGAGAGACAGGACTAGTAAAGCAAGAGAATCAGATAGACGATCTCAAATGAGCACAGTTAGCTTACTTACTACCATATAAGACTCTTCCTCTTTTAGTTTTGTTCACTTCTAACTTTTTCTTACAGCAATTCTACTGTAAGATAACAACTACAAGGAAAAAAATTGACATGAGGTTCTCTGATCACCATATCTCTCACATTTCAAATAATACGTTTCAAACACTCAAGTTAATGAAGATGTAATAATAACTTTTGTTCAGGCTATATCAACAGGTATATGGTTTTGATGTCAGACGTACAAATTTCCCTTCCCATAACCAAACATACTTTCCTCCACATTGTTAAAGTTGCCAGAGATACAAGGAAATATGTCTTCAAATAAAACGTTGTTCTAATGTATAAGTGTTCTTTGCAAGGTACTGGTACCCAACTAAAAGATGAAAATGCAGAACTCCAAGATCAGGGTTGGGAAGGCAACAAAATATATTCCAAAAACAGAAATACTCTTCTAATGTATGGAAAGGAAATGTTTATTTCAAGATACAATTAGCAAAGAAAAGAAAAGGAGGGAAAGGCAAAACTCACAGTTCATTGTTCGCCAATACAAGCAAATTTATCTTTGAGAACAAAATGTTCCTCTATTGTATGAACAAAAAAAAATGCTTATTCCAAAATACTGGGGCAGAAAAAAGGGAAAACTCAAAACTCACAGATCAGGGTTTGCATCAATCTTGCTGAAAAAATCCCCACCAATAGGATAAAAAGAGCTCATCATTCTGTTTATCACAATGTCTGTATCTACATTGAAATACTGTGTATAGGATGAGATGCTGAATACCCCTTTCCAGTTGTTTGGTGGTTGTTGCTCGAATCCCTCTGCATGGACAAGATAGATGTTAAGTAGGAGAAACAATTAGTACCTTGCAGATAAAAGAAGCAAAAAATGCATCACCAATAAATCAAGTGAAATTGCACTGCTACTGAGTGCAATATAAACAACAAGTCGTGCATTTCCATTCTCCATTGCAACCCTCATTATTTCACTCAAATTCTCAGTTAAAAAGAATCATAAATTCCCATGCTATGAGTGATGCACTGATTTATTGCAGATCAAAAAATTGATTATTAAACAAGGTAAGGAATTCATTTAGTGGAAGATGTCTTACACAGTTTCATCTTCCTATCAACGTATAAATCCATGTAACACATATTTCATTTTGTTTTCTTTTGGTTTTATTCCAAAAAAATAAAAATAAAAATGCAACCTTATTTAAGTTCATTCATAAAGCATTTCCCTGCCTCAACCTGCTTCACATCTGATCTCCCATGCGAGAAGTTATTATTTGCAGTGTTACTATAAATTGTATGCTTCTAAATCTTGTCAACATTAGAAAATGCAAAAGCTACCAATCCATGCATGCTCCTTGAACTTTGATTCCTTCATATGGGAAAAATATCAGTAGTCCGTCAACAAATACCAGACAGAACCATGCATATGCTCCTAAATTAGGCATTCTCTCAGTCACCAAATTATGAGAAATTACGGAGACAAGTGAAAAACAAGCTTAAATCTAGTAAATATGTATGTCTTTAAGCCAAACATGAAAAGTGCGCATATTTACCTAATCTCGAGAGAGTAAAAGAAAGATTAAGTTCCTCATTTATGGCGACATACCAAGAAGCACATAGTTGAGGTTAGCACATATATGATGAGGAAAATCTATGATAGTTTCAAGATTAGTAAATGAAGCAACAATAGTCAAGATGATTTAAGGCATGAAAACTAATTAGTTTTCATGCTTCCTTGGATAACAATTGCTTAGTTTACATATAATCTACAAAGTCGTTAAAATGAGAAAAGGCAACGCTACAGCATAAGGAAGTGACTGAATGAGAGCGCTGATGTGTGTAAATTGTTTTAGAACCCACTTGCATAAAACATAACTAACTACATGATGAAGTCCCTCGCTAAATATTATTTGGAAAGAGAACAATAAAAATAATAATCTGTTCCTCAAGATAAATAAATAAATAAAAGGCAAGCGTAGAAAGAAATGACCTTGATGCGATTAAGCTTAACAATCTTCAATAAAATATTCAAACACATGCAAATGAATAATTATTTGGAATGAAAACATTCGTACACCTTACCAGGTGTATTTCCAAGAGTTTGATAGCCCCGGTTGCTGCCACCTCCATTTGGAGGGAAAATTTGCATATTGGCTTCAGGGACTGCATAGACGCATAAACGCAGTTTCAACATAATTAAAACAAGAAAACGTTTTACCGGAAAAAAAAAAAAGAAAAAGAAAAACCTCACACCTTCATAATTAGTGGTACTTTTTTCTCCACTGACCACAGCCTATAGAGAAATGCAGCGCAAAAACAAAAGGCTGATCAAATTATTCATTATCATCAAAAAATCAAATGACCCAATCTATCAATATCAGCGAGTTCAATGCATTTAACTCAAATCGATAAAAAAATTAAAAAAAAAAATCAATTGAAAAAAGGTGAAATTTATTTCTCTAATCAACAAAATTCCAAAATAAATATGCATATATCGACCATGCCTGGCATTACCACCAACCTCAAGTCACAAGTCCTAATCTTTAAAAGCTAAACCGCATCGACTTCTCTAAACAAAATATGAATAGTTACCAACCCAGATTATAAAATTGAATAGGATCACATTTACATCAAAATTAGAGTCCAAAAATTACTAAATTAAGAGATAAGATTAAAACATATAACAGAGAAACAAGAAAAATCAACCTTTAACATTGTTAATAAATACAAATACATAGTTCTTATAAAGAAAGAAAAGAATTAGCGCCTACAGGTACCGAGCCCAGTAAATGACTAGTAGAATGGCTGTTGTACGATTCCTCCATGGATGTAGTCAGAGATCCAGCAAGAGAAAAAGGCACAGAGCAGTTTTTTTTAAAAAGAAAGAAACTAGAGAGTCATATCCAATTAAACCGTGAAAAATCTTAGATAGTTGAAATTAAAAAAAAAAAAATTGGGGCTGAAAAATGGAGCCCTTATCAAAGGTTGGCTTTTTCGTAGTTCGTAAGACTGAACCAGGAGACGAAGAAATGTTACCAAAGCTCTGATTTTAGGCGGAGAGAGGTTCACGCGCCATCATAACGCGTCATGATCTTCTGTCGCTTTCAAACTTTTCTCGTTTCACTTTTCAGGCTTTGCACGTGCTAAGGATAATTGTGGGCTCCTAGCTTATGGGCTGAAGTTTGGGCTTGAAGTTACATTTCTGTTCTATTAATGGGCTATATATAATGTATATGAAGCCCGTTCAATACTAATAGGAATGGTCCACTTAGCTAACACTCATGGGCCCCCACATTACAATACCCGACCAGTAACATTACTGCAGAAGAAGTGGGCAACCAAATCCATACCAACTTTCCAATTTCTAGTCTTATTTTGGATTGAGTTTCGAAAACGTTTGTCTGAAAAACTTTTGTATTTTGTATTTTTTTATTTTAAAAACTGTTTTTTTGTAAAAGTATATAAATAAATATTTTTAAAAAATATATATTTAAAAAATAGTTTATAAAAAATTAAAAAAATCAGTTAATTAAATAAAAAAAATTTAAAATCCGCTCATAAGATACTCAATAGTAATCACAAACATCTCTTATATCATTCAAACAACCATATGCAATGTATAGGTATAATTTTTCTAAAGATATTATTGAATTAATTAATTCATAAATTAATTCGTGGCAAGAAAATTCCAAGTTTTACATGGCCTGTCATCAATTAATCAAACTCTATCTAAAATAAATAAAGAGATATATATGTAAAGATGGAAATGACAATAAAAATATAAATATAAATGAAAAGAAATGAGAATGAGAATGAGAATAAAAATATAAATATAAATGAAAAGGAACGAGAATGAAAATAAAATATAAATGAAAATGAATAAAAATGAAAATTTTCTGAACGCTATATGCAATGTATAAGTATAATTTTTCTGAAAGCTATGATTGAATTAATTAATTCATAAATTAATTCATGGCTAGAAAATCCCAAGTTTTACATGGCCTTTCATCAATCAATCAAACTCAATCTCAAATAAATTGATATATATGCAAGGAATGAGAATGAAAAAAAAAAAATAAGAATGAGAATAATTGATTTTAATATGTTTAGTTCATTTTTATTTATTGAGGAATGATAATGACAATGAAATTTTATTTACATATGTTTGGTTAAATTGTGTGTTTATAAAATACATTAATTTGTAGATCAACAATACAATAAATAAATATTCTATATTTATTTTAGATAATTACACTTTTAATATTTTATTATTAAAAATAAATTAATATTATTAGAATTATATATTTTGCATAATGTCTTCTAAAAAACATTAATTAAGAGTAAATATATTAAAAAATTAAAAAATAATTATAATTTATATTTATTTATAATAAAATACATGAAATAAAAATATAGATTAATTAGAAGGTGCATAATAATTAGGATAATTTATATTTTAACTAATTTGATTCGATTTTCATGTGAATGAAATATTCATTCCCTAAGGAGAGAGAAAATGAGTGATTTTCCATTGATAGGGGACCCCACTTGATGTGTTCATATTTATTATAGTTTTATAGTTGCTTCTAATTATTTAGTTTTCTTGTTTTTATGTGATTTATAGATAAATTTGATATCTAATTGTGTTTTTCATGATTTTAGGTTTTATGTGGAGGAAAGGAGCATGAAGAATATGTTTTGATGTTGATTTGAGTTATGGAGGTGTTTTGGGTGACAATGGAGTCCATTTGAGGTGTTGAGGAAACAAGAAAAATTGAGGTGTGAAGAAAAGTTTATCGCGACGTCGTGATGACCATCGCGTGGTCGTGACAGGATGAAAGCTGTGTGCAGTCTGTCGTGATCGTGACGCTCATCGCGTGCAAGCGATGCTGTGCGAGAGGAGTCAGCAGTCAAGTTAACAGAATCGCACCTCGTCACGAGCTCGCGATGCCCATTGCGTGCACACAACGACTTGACAGTGCAGAACATGTGGATAGCGATCAAACCCGATTTTTATCAACTCCTTTAGGGTTTTTCACTCATATCAAAGGAAAATAACATATCTTGGAGGGGGAGAGAGTGGAGAATGAAAGTTTAGTCATTTAATTCATCTTTTTCTTTGAGATTTGGGGGAGACGAATTCTTGGGCTTGAAGGATTGGAGACCACCAACCTCCAATTTCCAGATTTGAAGATTTAAGGGAGTATCATAACTTTTCTTTTCTTCTCAATTGCTGCTGCAATATTTGTTTGACTATGAATATTACATTAATTTGTTTAGTATTCATTTAAGCTAAATTCTTTTTGAGAGTCTGGTTAACAATTTCAATTTTGTAATAAACTCTCATTATTTTGTTGAATTTATTATTTCCATTTCAATTTAATTGCACTTAATTAATTTCTAGTTTAATGATTGATTGGCCAACAATGATTGAATTAGGAATGAATATGTTAGGGTTTGATTATTAAACACATCATCTTTAATCTAACCTAAAAATTGGATTGAACATTAGTTAATTCATTGGTTTGATTAGCTAATGTATAAGGTGATCGCCATGAAATATTAATTCTATGAATTTAATGCTTGGGAGGAAATGCAAAATTGGATGAGCAAAACCGGGTACCCACTTTATCCATTGATTTTATTCCTTAATTACTTCTCAATTTAATTCATTGTTTAATTAATTTAGTTTTTAACTCAAAATCAGTTCAAACGGATTAGAGTGTTTAGGTTGCATTTCATGTTCATTGGTAATTAAAGTAATTAAGAGTCTAAGCTAGTGATTCCTTGTGAGATCGATTCCGGGAGGACACTTGCCATTCTACAATTGACTCGTGCACTTGTGGGTTAAACCTTGAGTTGACATCACCCCACCTATATAATAGGAATAAACTCATTATATAACTGAAATGTCTTAAACTTAACTGACTAAATAATCATGTCTGAATTTATTTCCCTTTTTAAGTAATAATTTAACTAACTAATTTTTTTTCCACTGTCTCTATTAACATATTTATATACATATCAAGTATTTTTAACTGTTTGACATATTTTTAATATATATACAAAACAAGTTAA